>JXSR01S030771.1:0-10149 GCA_000969725.1 Ophiothrix spiculata | reverse complement strand
TTAAATCGAAACATGATAAGTTCGTTATTATATTAAGGCTTTAAATTCAAAATCCTATTAATATTTAAGTGAAAATAGTTATGTCAGATGATTTTTGCATTAGATTGATAATATTCATAGTAAGGGCTAAGTGACACTTCGTCATTTTTAATGATTTTCATTCCTATTTTTTTCTTGAGAAATTTTCACCATTTTTAAAAAAATGTGTAGTGGCAATGAACATTTTAATTTTTTCTCATGGTGTTAAAATGTTGCCATGGAGTAAAGTTTTTACCATTTAGCAAAATGTTTCTGATGGTTAAATAATTTTCGCATCCCATAACTTAGCTTGGTCTTTTCATGATACATGTATCACAAATTTGTCCTTGAAAGGTAGTGAGAATTTTATTTTGATGTCAAAAGATATGTTCACTATTCCATATGTCTCGAATGACCACAATTTGCACTTGGAATTTTAACACTAGATTAAATTATTATATGTGATGCATCATGTCAAGGGGGACACCTTGCGACAGAACACTTTTCAAGAAACGGATGGAAATAGGCAGCAAAAATAAAGAACATAATAAGAATTTCAAGCACATTTTCTATTGTAAAATTTGATCGTCTTGATCAATTTCAACAAGTAAGGTGTCACTTTAAAGCTTTGGCAATTATGTAACAGATGAAATGATAAAAATCAAAATTGATAACATCTGCAAAGTCCACCCTACCCCCCCTTTCGGGGTG
Organism: Ophiothrix spiculata; assembly: GCA_000969725.1. Taxonomy (NCBI): domain Eukaryota; kingdom Metazoa; phylum Echinodermata; class Ophiuroidea; order Amphilepidida; family Ophiotrichidae; genus Ophiothrix; species Ophiothrix spiculata. The sequence goes on along the minus strand of JXSR01S030771.1, from coordinate 9,420 downwards.
AGCAATCACTTCTCCTTGACGGTTTAGCGGATTGACGGTTTAGCGGATTATTCGGATTAATGTTGTATAGTAACTCGAGGTCAATATGCAATCAGCTATCTGAATTTTATAAATGACGAAAATGATGAAATGTCATTAACCCCTTAGGTCTGGATTTACACAGAAGTTAATAATAACAAGAATAGTCTTTAAAAAAGACATACATCACTTAGTAGATGTCTGTTATAAAATGTAGGCCCTATAGCACATAGTCAGTTTGTAACTTCAATGCCTCTCCAGGCGACCACAATATTTTTTAATTTTTAGAGGCTTGAAGGGCTGTGGTCACTGTACTGCATTTACATATAATTATTCCTATTTTCACTCTGAACTATCACTCCTCTTTCCATGTGAGGAGGAAGGAAAGAAAGACGTGGCGTGACCTTATTTTCAGGTCAGAATGAATTGTTGGGTTGATGTGATATACCTTTATGATGTGGATTGGCTGATATAGATTCAATTTAGCAGTTTATTGTATAGCTTAGATTTAGAAAAGCCTATAGATAAATGTTATTTTGTGGTTTTCAACCATTACATGATCTTTTTATTTAGGGATTGGAATTTTGTAGGCCTCACTAAGTGGCAAGATAAATGTTGAAACTTGGATTAGTATATTTCGGAATTGTTTTGTTTTTAAAAGTTGATGAAAGTTAAAATTCACGCTTGAAACTTACTGTAAATTTAATCTTTTCTTAGACCAAAGCATTTCATCGACTTGAATCAAGACAAGTATGTGAAACACTGGCTCAGTTTCATCAAAACGGCTATTGATTTTGTTTTTATTTGTCCATGGGAACTTCCCCTAACTAGTATAAGGTCTAACGAACAAATAATCCCAATTCTTACCTCAAAATAAGTTCACACCAACTATATCTGTCTTTTTTTTTTCTTACTTGGGTTTTGTCTTTCTTTTCTTCCCACAACATGGAAAGTGGAATTACTTAGTAGTTGAGAGTGAAAATAGGGATAACTATACACATGCAATACAGTGACCACAGCCCTGCAAGCCTTTGCCAGGCTAGGCACATATATACAAGCACAAATAATAATAAATAATAATTAAAACATATTGCGGTCACCTGGAGACGTATTGAAGTACTATTATAGGGCCTACATTTTATAACATACATTTTACTAAGCGATGTTTGTCTTTTTTTAAAGACTATTCTTGTTCAGGACTATTCTTGTTTATGTTAAAATCATTGGAGCGTTGTCATGTTTGATTACGCTTTTATAAAGAGTAACCTGTTAGGTCAGGGTCAAAATTGCAATAAATAATCAAGGCCATAAACAAAACACATGTTTATATAGCATGTAAATAGACCTACACACGATACTGCAGACAATATTCCTACGCTTATTTTTGTATCTTGGCTGACGTAATATTTAAAAGTCTAGTATTTGTATATACAAATATGATTTGAGAAAAATATTTTCTTCGTCCGCAATAAGACATGCATTACTCAAATCAGTAGAAAATTTTGACCTATATGTTAGAGCGAATTTATACATTTACAAATAGCTGGTTAATACGCTTAAAATAGTTCGTCCGGAAATGGTAAAATTATACAATGGACCGTGTGAATTTAGGTCAATGTATTACAAACAACCATTAACATTGGACAACTCTATGTAATACATATTTTGTTATAATCAAAATTTGCTCTAAATGCCCACTTTGAATTTTATAGTCTTATTATTTGTTATTTATCGTGAAAACCAGTGTTTCTTAAAATTAAATACCGTCAGGCTATGCTTTGTTTAACCAATTTTAAGACATTAAATGTTAAAGCAAAACTGCTTCTGAAGGGAGGCCTTTTTGCGACCACATTTGCAAACGAAGTCACAGTTGATAACGTCTCATTGACATGATTATTCTAGTTATAAGTCAATCTATTGTTTGTTACGGTTGCGTAACCTAGAATGTAAAGTCCAAATTTGTATTCAATTACGTATCAAGCAGGAATTGTGTAATGACTATGGGATTTAGTATATTTCGGTCTTAGACATCTGCGATGGAAAAAAATGCACGCTTTGATTAGATAATTTGAGGTAAATAAGGTTTGAGGTAAATATTTTTTCCAATCTTTTAAAGATATTTCACATTTTAGGACCTGAAATAAAAGACTTAGTGCTTTCAATCTTGTGAAGTTAGGGGAGACGATATTGTTGTGTCAAACATATAATATGTTTGTGTGTATTTATTAATTCTCAAGTTTACTATCAAATGATTTCGGTAATAATACTGGGTGTATCAAAATTCTTTGTACCCAGAGGTGTTTCATTTTCAAACAAATATTAAAAATAGAAGAAGCTTATCAATTTGAAAGTTTTTGTTATAAATGAGTAGCAAAATATCTCATCTTTATCGTCTGAAAGTTTCGAGGCAATTGAAAACTGTTTCAAAGAGTTATAGTCATTTATTGGATGATTGCAGATTTACACAAATACCATACACACTAACCTTTGCTAGTTCCTGTCACATGGTGTCATAAAAGGGTGGTTAATGTTCCCGTATATCTTCGATATTGACAACCATAAAGTGGGCTTATTTAGTACCATAGTATAGGTAAGGGTCTATTCTATCCATTCATGACAAAATAATAATAATCGATCAAGATGTTACGTACTTATGATGTCATAAATCTGAAAATTTTGATTTTTCGAGAAAAAAATGTGAAAAATCACAATTTTGTTACAAAAATTATAAATATCATAATTTCATGGGTGTTTTTGCTTTTACATAATTACGATGACACTTTTAACATTTCTTGTAAGATTCAGCTCAAGTGCATGTTGATATTTTTCAAAATAACAAATTGAAATCATCCGCAGTGACAACCACAAACCACCTGCCCCACACATGAACTTTGACGGCTTATCTTACTCCCATCTGTTGAAGAATCCTCCAATTTTTTTTCATAAGAATGATCGCATTGGATTGATTTATAATTGCTAAAATGTCAAGGGTCAGTTGTTTTTGCATTTTTATGCAGCAAAAAAATAAACCAAAGGTATAATATATCCGTCAGGAGGGTTTAATCAATTAAATGCTCAAGTTCACGCATTTCGACAAAAGCACTATCTTTCTTAATAAGCATATAACTTTTGAATGCAACATGCTATTGCCATGAAATAAAATTCTTAGACAAGTTAAAACTACACAAAAATTGAATATTTAACTATTTTTATCAACATTTATTCTCATAATTGTGAAAAATATTCCGAAATGTATACAAGATCAGGGTACAAAGAATTTTGATACACCTTGTACATCGCTATACTTGTACATATATGAATATTATAAAAATATCGTTTAACTTTACTTAAATTTCATTTTATCTTGTTGTTGTATGACTGCTTAATTTGCAAACTATGTTGTGAATTTAATCTTCATCTCTAAGTATTATATTAATATGGTAATAAAAATAAATATAACATAATATTTTTCTTAGGGGATTAAAACAAATGAAAACCTTGGGTGTTGGTTTGAGATCCGCTGTTTCTGTGCTTGGTGTTTGGGTTTTTTTCTTGTTTTATTTGTAGAATGTACAAGACAGCCACGACAGACCCAATAATTGACTAATGCTAAATTGAATGAATGGTAAAAACATCCCAAAAGAGTGGACATGTGGACAAGATAAAAACAAATGAAAATGAGAAGAAAAGAAATGAAGAGACAGCAAGCGATACACAAATAAAAACTAAATGAGGGGATGCTGGCAAATATTTAATTCTAACAACTTGTATATAAAAGGAAATTAACGGCATACGCCAACGGAAGTTTCACCGAATAAGTGGAAAGATATTTGGAAAAAGACATTCTGAATAAAGTAGTTGTTTCAATTCTAAGAATTTTGAAGCAGTCAGTAAAGGCTCTGTCAGACATCACCGTACACAGCAAAACGAACGAGAAACGTACAAAAGTTTCACATATTGAACGTGTGCTAAACGGACCACCACCTTATGAATAACGAATTAAACGTACACATAACGGACAGACCGTATGGATAACGTATTGAACGTACTTGTTACGAACACATGACGAACAACAATGCATAAAACAGAACAATAATGGGATAAAGTACGTTAGGCGTATGTTTTGCTTTATACGGTGTCGTTTGACTGAATCTTCTTAAGATCTGTTAAGATACCAACAGATAGAGAAGGTGATATTTTTATATGTTTCATAGTTTTTGGTCTCAATCGACTTCTTGCCACTTTAAGGTAGTTGGATTTCATAAAGCATTGAATGTACGTGCTTGATTAAACTGACGATGCTCATCAAAAACAAAAGCCCATCCAAAAGCTATCAATATTGCATCCTAAATCAATCTGATACATCAGCTAGGATAATTAACAAATCACAAATCTAGTCAGGTATATAATTAAGGCTATGTTATACATGCCCGAAGGAACTCGTTATAGATACGCAAGTAATAATAAGTGAGCGAAAGACTGATAAACACGAATTAAACTTAAGGCTACCGCCCTTTTCACGAGTGTCAGTTTTGTCTATTTACATATGTCAAGATATCACAATGTTTGGCGTACATGAAGAATATAGTCTCTAAATTACAAATCATTTTGGCTAGTGATTTCACTGTCACAGAAAATTGCGTCAAGAAATAACTTATTGACACCTTTTTCGCCTTTTTCGATTTTGTTCAAGTTTTGACAGATGTAGGCTTGATAGTTGTAATCAAATTAAAAACAATATTGTATAAATATGTAATGTTCACTTTGAATGATACTGTCATAAATTTGCGTTGTTTTGCCTGCCAAAACAAGTGAGCACTTCAACTCTGAGATCTCCCCGTTTGATCTAAGCATTCATTGTTTTAATATTAACATTCAAGAATTTTCTATTTTGATGTAAATAAAGCAAAAAACATTATGCCATCTTTGTAATGTATGTGTTTTACATTTCACTTCACGATGGCTCTAATGATGTAATGTTGCATGCTTCTTATGATGTGAGTGATTTCCTACAAATGTAGTGAAAACTATATTTCTTTACATGATTAAAAAGGCATATCTAATTCGCATTTCCAGAACAGTCGATGTCATGCAGCCTTAACACTTAAAAGACGAAGGTATTTCCCACCCGTTGGTGCCCAGGGGGGGGGGGGGTTGTCCTGGGGACCCCTTCTTTAAAAAAAACACCCTTCCGGTACGAATTTTACGCTTAAAGTCTGGTAAATGACAAAGCATGTAAAAAGGACCAAAATACAGAAAAAAATGTTGCAAATCGGATGAACCGTTTCATAATGGCGGCCGAAAAACCATTGTTTGGACCAAAATAGTCCACCAAAGTTTCAAAAACCGTGTTCCCAAAATAATTTTCGCAAGAAATATTGCTCAAATTTGCACCTTTCAAGTACAATGACATTGCCAAAATAAAATTAAAAAAAAGTTATTTGGCTTTGATTTTATGGGCAAAACAAATTTAAACAGCGCCCTCGAAAAATCACTTTGTGCTATTAAATTAACACGAAAACGGCTGGATCGATTTGATTTTTTTTTCCACTAGGAGGGTACCCGCTGCTTACTTAAGTGTTAAAGCAATAATCTAAAGTGTTAAAACTGAAGGCGCCCCCTGTCACCCATGACTTTTGTTTAATGGGCTTATTTGGTTTGTTTTTGTAGATATAAATACCCTCCAAACAATCTGGTTTAAAGTAACTTCCTTTTTCTGTTATGGGAATTTGGTGAATTTAATTCGGGACCCCAAAATTTATTTCCATATGTATTAGTAAAGGTAAGCATGCATGTGCTTTTTATCCATTTTTGGTGACAACAAATGTTTTTGACAAAATACACTTGAAAACGCTTTAAGGTAGTCACATTCCTTCATTTTATGCTGTTTTTCTTTACTATAAAACATTTTTGATCAAAGTCTTTTAATATTGTGTTAACTGTGGAACTGTAAAGGTATAATAATGAAAACATTACGCAGTCTAATAGATAATAACAAGGTGAAAGTGTAATTAATCATCTTTGAATTGGTTCATCTGGATTGTTGCAAAATTGTTCATTTTTGACAAATCCAAGTGAAAAAGTGAGATGGTGGTATACTCACATTTAGTAATGTTTCGTTACTCGGCTAGTAACTTCTTCAGACTGACGACCATATCCACTCTAACTGTTGGTTTTGAAAAAATGTTACTATGTAATATTATAACAATAAAAAAACGTACCCTTTGCACATTATTATACCTCAGAAACCCCATGCTGAGCTTGTTAATATTTAAATAGGTATTCTGGCTCTACGGGACGTCTAAATGGATGGCAAAATTAAGATTAAATTAGCAAAGTAATCAATCTACGCTTTAGAAATATAAAACCGTGCTTGATATTAAAAAGATATAGTAATAAAATATTGCACTTACCCACTTTCATTAATTTCTCATGGGTGTTAGATTACTATTCCTTTTTTCAATGTTCCCATGTGGAATCAGCTACCATAAGCAGCCTGTGGTTGCTTTTTCACCCTGCCCTTGAAAGATTAGGTTTTCAATTGCACAAAATCAAATTCAAAATAAAAATTAAATTTGATTTATTTTAATTTGACATCACTTATGTAAATCAAATTTGTTGAATAACATTTTTGATATGACGTGCGGTTTTATGTGTAACAAACCAGAAACTCATAAATAGATAGAAACAGGAAGAAAATATCGCATATGTGTATAGTCGCGTGAAGAAAAACCTTTTCATTTTTACGCGCCTCGTGCGCCGAGGTTTAAGTTCACAAGTGAGCTCGCGTGATTTTTCTGTTCAGTTGCAGTGGGACTTGATGGTCGATTTGATTTGTTCTTCGCGCACGGTGCGATTTGGTCCAGCCCGGAATGAAAGGAGTTTTTTTTAGATGAATTTAGTCATTTATTACCTTTGTAACAGTTCGTTATCCAACCCAATTAATTGCATGTGGTATATGGGACCGTGATAAAAGCAAGACAACATTTGTGACATTTTACTTACCTTCGAATCACACACTCTCTTTTCTCATCGTTATAAGGTTCCTAATCCTAATAAAGTTACAAACCTGTTCAGCACCCAGCCTTTGTCCTTTCATCTGAAAGAAAATTATTACAAGTTTTCCAGTATGCAGAGATAACCACTTACATACTAAAGTCCCCAGTGGCAAATTGCGTAATGCATATACTAATCCTTCTTTTCCCGATGATCACGATGAAGCACACTATGTACGATTGTCATCTTCTTTGTATAAGTTATCATAGATTGGAAAAGGTTTAAATATTTAAATTAAAAAGTCAGTTTATTTTATTTTCCATTGTTAAATTTGGAAACTATAAAAATTAGATAATATGAGACAAATTAGATAATATTGGTTGTTATAAATATTTCATTGACTCTTTATCCATTATGATGTTATTCAACTTTATCAAAATGAGATATTACTCTTTAAAAAAATATGTATAAAAGAAATGAGTGTCTTACAAAAATGAACTTTCCTCCGGTCAGAAGGATGGATCAGTTACTAGTACTTGTCCATTGCCTACTTTTATGATGAATCATCATCAGGATTTCATTTGTGAACACAGTTATCAAATACATGTTTGTTTACAACTATAATACGAGATTCTACAGGTTTTCTGTTGTATCTTAAACATCTTGAACCAACGACAGATGGGTGGCTTTTAATCTATACAACTCTAAATATGAGAGAAAGCTTGGATATGGATGGTTTTGCAGTGACGAAAAGTAGAAAGTACCTGTATTTGTACCACGTGTATCAAAAACAATTGTGCACGGATTAAAACTGATTTTGACCTTGATAAAAGCACCAAAACATAATTTTCTTGTTATCATAGTAAAGCAAATTTAATAAGCTTTCAAATGCAGAAAAAAATAATGGAAATCGGATGAAAAATAAAAAAGATATGACCAATTTTGTAAGTACGTCTCTTTTTCTTCCATTCCAATGGGATTTACACAGTTAAGCAAGATATTACAAATCACAATTACGGGTTATGGCATTATGATAAAAGCTAAAAGTACTCACAAAATTGGTCATATCTTTTTTATTTTTCATCAGATTTCTGTAATTTTTTCGGCATTTGCAAGCTGATTTATTCTGCTTTACTACAATAACAAAATTATGATTTGGTGCTTTTATCAAGGTCAAAATCAGTTTTAATCCGTGCACAATTTTTTTTTGATACACGTGGTAATGTACATGGTATGTTGGGGCTGTCAGTTGATTCTTTTATTGAAGAAAATGGATCTAAAAAAAAACCCGTTTGATACGGGGAATGTTTCTGATTTTAAAGCATTTTGTACCTCCAGAACGTATAGAGTTAAAAATAAAGGCTGAAAAATTCTTTGAAAACCTTTTTAAAACATTTATATTACTATAGCTGGTGTTCACCTTTTAATATATGTAGGTAGTGCTTCCTATTTGCATATGTAAATAATTATGCAATGAATTCAAATTAAAACCAATGAAATATTGCATACACCATTAAATAGTATAAAATATAATATAACTTTTTGTACTTTGATGAAGAATCTCTTATATGAAATGTTACATCCCCAGGTTACGCCAATACAATATCTATGCACAACGGTTGCTGCCATGCATTGCTTATTTACGAATCAACGACATTTTAGAACCGAAAGTCATTAATGTCTGTGCACTATTGGACTTTGTTTCTTTAATTTCTCTTATCGGTCGATGGCATCGTATGCCGAGGTTACCTAGTTTAGACTTTTGCCATCAAACCTTGATTTTTTTTTAAAGATTTAAGAATAGCCTGGAATTGACTTTTTACCTTTAACGAACTTAACCAGGCATATTGTTTCTAAAAACACATATAAATGCTGAAATGAGACAATTCTTTCCATCTGACATTTAGTGGTTACCGGTAACTATACATTTCTGTTGACAACTAAATGACACTGTATAGGTGATTCAGCTTTAGACTGTGTAAAATTCAAGTCGATAGCTATTGAATTTAAGCACTGTTTGAGGGGGGGGGGGAGCAACTAAAGAAATTAAAATGAAGACCCATGTTTCATAATTATAGAAATTATAATCAAGAAGTATTAAATGTTGGAAAGTCACACAAACATGATACTCTGAGTTGAACGGGGATTTAAAAACTCATTGTTTACATATTAATGGCGATTTCTTATTTTCAAAAATAGTTAGCAAACTACTATTAATAACTTAAAATGGATACAAATGCGCAGTGAATTGATAAATAGTCGCTTACTCGATAACACCATCAAAAGCAGTATTGTAAGGTCAATGCTGTCCGGGTACAAGAAATACACTATAAATACTGTAAAGGAGTCTAATTTATTGGAGAGCACATCTGTAAAAACACTGAAGGTACCATTGTCCTACATATG
>JXSR01S030770.1:6507-17476 GCA_000969725.1 Ophiothrix spiculata | reverse complement strand
CCAATTATTAATTGTTCAAAGCAATTATTGTCAAAAGCCAACAAAAGAAAAAAAAACGGTCAGAGCTAGGACATACTAATTTAAAAATATGTTGCGAATAAAGACCAAATGCTGCGTAGAATTATTAGACAAATATCATCATATTTACCAGTATGAATAAAAGATTTCATGTCCCGTCTCAAATTCCGCATCTATTATATCGCGGTGTGTATAAACCATACACTCAGGTGTAATGGAGACAATGAATGTTTATTCTAAAGGACAAGTGTCTCATAAAGTCTCCATAAATCTTGCTTTTCAATACCGAATTACACTCCTTGTCTTAGTTTTGCCACAACAAAAGATTGTGTAACGCTACCTCATTACAGCTACGACACATTCCCTCCAGGCACGTAACTATACCCTGTAACTATACACATTTTCTTCTGTTCTAAGTAGATTAAGGACATACGGATCACTAACATCTTGTTTTGCGCATCTATTATACTCCTGGCGAATTTTCATGTTGTCGAAATCAGTACAACCCGACTGTCGGTTTACATTACGATTGTTTCCCCCTTGGCCCGTAGCCGGGAGGCTACCAGGCTTGCTCTTCGTTTGGAGGTCATAATAAGAAACTAAACTGGAAGAACGTCATCTTTTCTCAAGAATTGTTACTCTATAAGGGAAATGAAACTGGCATGTCAGACGCTGTCTTACGATAACATTCATTTTGTATTTGTAATGTGAATCATAGCTTTATTATAGGTAATGCATTTCTGTTTAGATAATTCATTTTGTTATTGCCCAAAAGAAAGAACGTCGACATGTGTTTACATTAATTAGCCTTACTGAAATTAACCGTAAGTCTGTATTGTGAGGTAGTCGTAGCTAGTATTATGAACGACTTTCATTTTTGATAATAAAAAAAAACAACCTTTCTTAGTTTTGGGAGAGGAATTTTTCGGAAAAAATAGATTTTCAGTATCTTTCCTGTAAGGTTGGGATGCACGTGTTTATTGACGCATTTTGTATATTTGTGTCCAACAGGTACCCTAAACAAAATGAAAAATTACCAGATACAAACAGACACCCCTACACACTTCGTGAAACAACCGCTTTGATTTTATAAGCAATTTTGTATTTTCCATTTGCCTATACTTTACTGTGTAATAATGTTAACACATTTTCACTTATATATCCGAAACGCGACATGTTTCAGTCGTAAAATTTCACATGAATAATGAAACAAATATGAGGAATAAGCCTATTTTGGTACCAAAATCTCAGAAAGTTTGAAAAAAAGTTGACCCCATCGGACAGGGCTAGTTAAAGGAAACCATCCCCTTACCCATCTCCTGGATCCTGAGTACGAACAAGGCTATACCAATGCCCAAACAAAGAGTACCACATGTGTCCTAAGTCCCTGCCCCTCCAGAACTAAACATAAAATAAACCATGTTTTTACGTCTTTCCCAAAAGAGATGTTTCATTTTTTGTCTCACGTATCTACTTTGCTCCTAGCGATGACGTCGTTGAAATCAGTGCAGCTCGCTTTGGGTTTACATTACCATTGCTTTCCCGTGGCATGCTGCTTGGAGGCTTTAATGCTGGCTTAACATTATCATCTTTCAATCTAAATAATTTGTTACTTCATTAACTAAAAGCAACTTTGCTTCCAGACACATTTTGCTATGAACATATTTCATCTTGTAATGAGAAACAAGGTTCCTCGTCGCATATAGTAAAACAATGTTTTGCTTGTTCAGTCTCCTTCTGTCTAGGAGAGAACGTCCACATTGATTATGTTCAATAAACCTTTATGGCGTACTTTGTATTATATACCTATTATCTTCTTTTCTTCCTAATTCCTCTTCTTGAATTTTAGGGAAAATAAAGGAAGGGAAAAATAATAAAAAAAGGCTTTGTGTAGTGAGTACATACAAAATAATTGAACATAGCAATTATCCAATCTATTTGGCCCAGCACTTTACAATTTTGAAGGTGTCATTTGTATTTTGGATTATATTTAAATAAAAGTATGTCGTCACAAAATAAGAAGCTGTAAAATATCGATTTCCATTTCTAAATCTCGAGACTTAAACTCAACCAACGAAGGTAGTTGTATATAACTGTTAACAAATTTTATGTGGTAACTAAATATGCTTTAAAATGTCTCATTATTTTATTTTGATGGTAAGTTTGCCATCAACGAATTTGCGTGTTTAATCCGTTAAAATTTTCTGTAAAATGACCTTCGTAGTTCATTGATTCTTAAATGGGACAACATGACTGAATCGATACCCCTCGGGCTAAAACTGGCATCGCTGTCCTTCTTTAATTCCTCTCTCTAGGCACATTTCGATTTTTTTGCCTTATCATTACTTTACATGCGGTACATGCCTTAAACGCCCTGTCTTTATGCCATTGCAATGCGAACAATATGCCGTCGTGTTCGGTAAAGGTAAATTAAAAATAAGAGAAGGAATAAAACACTGAATTAAAATTGATGTTGCAGAACATTTTTGATCTACATTTATAGTTGGCATATTCAATTTGGAATATTAAGAATAATGTTTGATGTTGACCGGCGATAATATCGATCGTTTTGCTTCTGAAAAACTCAAGTAATTCATCGTCTGTTCCAATCGATCTAAGAAACAGCTAGGACCTTGAGGGCACGTGATGTGCATTATACATTAAATGAATAGCTGGAAACAATTTAATGCTATTTAGATTTGGTGTAAATTATGGTTTACATTAGGTTGATACGTGGAAAAATATACAAGGATGGCCAAGACCGAGGATCGAGGTGTAACTTACAGGGAAATATTTGATCCATGTCGAGTCGTGATTAATGGGGAAATATATCAAAAAGAAGTTTACAGTCATTAATGTGCCTCTATTTCAAAAAGTATAATACATTCTATAAATTTGTTTTAAATTATAATTAAAATAGACTATTCTCTTTCCTTAACAGAAAAAATAACAGATATGTGACAACAGATTCAAAAATTTTGTGAATTGTAAATAAAACCGGTTGTGCAAAGGCAATAAAAATAACGACAGATCAGAGAACTTAACATTACGTGCATGTCAGATTATTGCGACACTTGTTGTGGCAAATATATCCGCTTTAAACATTGATCAAAAGATGCATAATGTTGATTAATTTGTTAATGTCTTTGGCTTAAACTAGCCCTTATGAAATAGACCTTAGGATCATTACTGATCCCACAACATCGGTGAATTTATGTATCCAGGAATGTTGTTTTCGTCTTGTGTCGATAGTGAAATAGCCTTATAAATGAAGTGTGATAAAAACGACAGACAATGGCCAAATATCCAAAGTTTATCTAACACTGAAACTATCATCACAAGACCAAAATGGAAAGAAATTAGCCTTCAAATCTCAGAAGTTTATTTGTTTTGTCTTATTTTGATCTTCTTTTTAGCTAAAATTTTGGAACCATGCAATCTTTGCACAACAGAGTTTATTTACAATTTACAAAATTGACCATAAATTTCAGTATCAGTTGTCGCACATCTCTCATTTTTTTCTGTTATGGAAAGACAATGTCTATTTTACTTATAATTAAAAACAAAATTACATGTATTACACTTTTTGTAATGGATGCACATTAATAACTGTAAACTTCTTTTTGATACACCCTGTATATCTTATAGTCCTGAAAATCTTACAAATTGAACATTAAAGTGAATGGATATTACATTTTATGTAGTTCGCCACCCTAATTATTGGGTGATATTCTAAATAGTATACATGCCATGAGCAAATGACAAATAGCTTTTCTACACTGCTGTGTAATCATCATTAAATAGTGTAATGCCAAATGCATATAATTGGTGGCGCTATTTATATAAACCAAGTTTCAGGGTTTTCAAGATCTATGATCGAACTTAAATTTTGACATTTGACACCTTTGACGCAAAGGAGACTAAAATAATTTTTCAGGTTCGTGCTTGACTGAATGAAAGATTGCATGTAGTTTAAAGGTTTGTATTATATTTTGAATATATCATGGATTAGACTAATTAACCGGACAAGGATTTTGCTAATATGGGGCCCGTGACAAATTACTAGATACCACTTAGTGTTGTGTGTTCCGATCACAAAATCAAATTGGATATATTAATACCACATAAAAACGCATATTTTTGTAACCTTTGTCAATTTTCACGTCCATAATATGTTTTGTTGAAGAGATATGGTTAAAAAAGTGCTGAGTTCCTGGAATATTTTGTTAACAACAACTAAATATTATGGTTTTCTATGGGTCACTCTCCGACCCACACTCTCATGTTCGCCTAACGCATTGGTTTTGCTAAAAGTAAGCGAATGAAATTTTAAAATTGCTTATATGAAGGTGATGACCCTTCATTTAAATATGTAAAAAGCATATATTAAATTTGTCACAAAATCAGAATACTATATACCTTTAAGTAAATTATTTATCTGAACTGAATCGTTTTCTATTCTATGCACAAAGTATCTAACATATATTCGTATCCTGGGCATATCTTTTTAGGTTAGACATATATTGTGAACAAACCACTTTGATTTGGAAGATTTTTTCTACTAACAGTATTTGAGTATTTAATCAGTTGAAATCTTCTGAAAAATGACCTTCGAAGTGCCTTGATTCTTAAATGGGACCACATGACAGAATCAATACCTCCCGGGATAAAACTGGCATCGCTGTCTTTCTCTAATTTCTGTCTCAAGGCACATTTCGATTTTTTTGCCTTATCCTTACTGTACATGCGGTACATGCCTTAAACGCCCTGTCTTTAGGTTATTGAAATGTGAACAATTTGTTGCTGTGTTTGGTGAAAGGAAAATTAAACGTAAAAAATACACTGGAGTGTAATGGTTGTCGTGAAATATTGTTTGAAACATTTCTTTGGCAGGCATTTCAATTTTTAGATCAAGATATAATATCAGTTCGGGAAAGGTCGAAATTCCTTTACCTAAAGGAACTCCTTCACGGTTCGATTTCCGCAAAGGAATTCCTTCACTGCAGAGTGAAGGAATTCATTCACACTAAGTTTAAATCATTTTTTGGAGCAACCTTTGAAAATTGCAGAACATTTGAAAGCATTTTCATATTGAATGGGACCTATTCTAAAAATTAAGCTATGAAATTTTGTATTCTGTCTGCCAAAATATTTGCAAACATTTTGCGCAAATACAATTCAAAATTTCATAGCTAAATTTTTAAAATAGGTCCCAATCAATGTAAAAATGCTTTAAAATGTTCTCCGATTTTCATAGATTACACCAAAAAAATTTACGGAAATCGAACCGTGAAGGAATTCCTTTACGCAAAGGAATTACGACCTTTCCCGAACTGATACTTGATGTTGACCGACGATAATATAGACCACTTTCATTACAGAATCATCAAGTAACCTATTGTCTATTTCGATCGATCCACGAAACGGCGCGAACCTTGCGGGTGGACAGGTGTCGTCATGTCTTGTACAGTATACATTTAATGGATTACTGGAAACAATTTGCTACAACATTTAATGTAAAATAATGATTTAAATCCTCGGGTTGATACCACAAATATATACAAAGATGACTGAGCCCAAGGGGTCAGCCTCGAACTAACTGGAGGGAGCTGTAATTAATAAGAGCCGTCAAAGGTTGATAAATATCACCGTCTTCATACTAAAACTCTACGTAGTGTTCAAGTAAAAATCCATACATTGCGATTTTGATTTCGTACTTTTTGTGCAGCTTCCCCTTTAAAATATATCAAATGTTCCTTAACCAGGGTAACTACTAGTAATAAGGCTGTATAGATATACTTCTTAGGTGGTTTTTTTCCGTTTATTATAAACGATACGTAAATGTTTAAACTGATATGCACACAATATATCAAAAAAGGGATAACCATAGATTCCCTAACATGTTTATATTTTCAAAAACGATCAAGACCTTTTCCAATAATAAATTAGTAAGGTAAAAAAAGACCTTGTAGAATTTGTAATAAAGAACAGTTTCCGTTTCAGTTGATCTTTTAAAATTCATTATTACACTGTCATCCGAAGTAAATATGAAAATTTACAAAAAAAAATGAATGATTGATAAAATTTAGGTTTCCTTTCTTAAAAAACAAAGTATAATGAAATCAGCAAGTGTGGAAGAATGGATATAAAATTAGAAATCATTGCTTGCCCCTTTACATTGATATACCATGCCTTAAAGAACGTATAGAATCATTACCTGTAAATAGCCATATACTGAATTAATAGATATCTGTCTCGGGATTTTTGTAAGCCTTTGTAAATGAGTTTACTTATAAACCAGCTGCGGATTGCCAAAGAAGTATATCTACACACTCTATGATATTATATAAAAATGGATAATTACCTATTAATGGAACTTCTTCAGATGTTCTTGGCATCATTTCGGCAACAAGTAGAAGGAATACAGTGAGTGATAAAATAAGAGTGACACTGAGCGACACCTTGACGACGCCGACATCATATGGCATAAAGAAACCAAGAAGTGATAGTGATGATAACAACACACATGGCATTATCAAATTGTAGATATAATACAAAGGTTTCCTTTTGAGACCAAAGTAAAATGTCACATCCGGGTACCTTTCCGGGCAACAATCATATCTTGGGTTATGTCGCCGAGTTACGGCATATATTAATTCCCATTGTTCATTGTTAACAAACGTTGACAGATCTGGGCTTTCAGTCCGTTTATTTAGGTTCATTTGAAAACTGGTATATGTCCATGAACCAAATTTCATTGAACACTGTTGCATATCGAATGGGAAGAATTTGACGTCTATTTTGCAAGTAGATCGTAGTAGTGTTGGTTTTGACCACAGTGAAATTTTACCGGTGTGACTTACTAATGCATTCGATGTTCTACTGCTGGACACGTAATCGTTAGAATCAGCACTGGAAAAGAAGGGAAAAAGACAAATTGAACATTAGTTCATTTAAATTAAGTTGATACAATAAATATAGTAAACAGTGTGTGAAGTAAATAAATCTAAAACTGGAACTTACTTTAGAACTATGTGTTGAAGGCAATTGGTAATGGTCGTAACGTCGCACAGTTGCAAAGTAAGTTCCAGTTATAGATGTATTACTTCACATATTTACTTCTACTTGATGAATGAGCCCTAGTAAAAATCGAGTACAAAAATATATAGAACAACATTCCCAAGGTGCACATTTGGAACATCATTTAAATACAATTTGAGTACATTTATAGTACACAAATTTGTACTATATTTGTACTAAAACTGTACTATAATTGTGTTCCAAATGTGCATCTCAGGAATGTTGTACTAGAATAATTGATTGTATTCGATTTTTACTAGGGAGAACATATATCTTCATAGTAAAAAGTAGTTTGGAGTTTTTAAACTACAGGGTGAACCAATAAAAGCGTTTTCGATAATTCAAATGACATATTTCAAAATTACAAACATATTAGATGATGTCTTGAAATTAATCATTAACCTTGATATCTTGCCTATATATACACACATGAAGAACATAATATTTCAAAGCAATACGATCCAAACCACCAACCATGATGTAACGCATGGACGCGGGATAGATAAGCAACATTGTATATTGTCCAATAATGATGAATTTGATTGCCATTCAAAAATAAATACTGGGCATTGACCATCACTTCCTTTTGTATGGGTAAGGCAGTGTGGACTTAGGTCAGTGTTGCTTTCCTCTATTCAATTCATTATGGATTGCACGTCAACAGTGGACAAACCTGTTTTTTTTTTCATTTTGTGCGCCTTTTTCTTATCATTTTTGAAAAAAAAGTCCGTCATTGCATCTCATTACGTGGTCCATCCTCTAAGTAAAAAAATGAAACATTTATCAAAACAGTCAACCAACACAGTTACTGAATATGATTTTCAGATATAGTTACTCATTTTTGACCCATTTCAATTTATTAGAATCCATTTTAACACATTTTATAAATTATAAATACTCGAATTCAAACGGTGTCAATGACCATTGCCACTGCCATCTTTAAACTGTTTTGAAAGCCGCTAATTAGTTCAATGTAAAATTTATGAACAGATTATCTCATAAACCTGCCATGAACCCTTGACGCTCTGATGGTCAATACCCGCAGCACGTGTTGGTCATAATATTGCAAGGAAGTTGAATATGGGAGATGACATTTAGCAAATATCATGGCTCATTTCTCTAAACAAAGATTATGCAAATTTAGCGGCGCTATATAATATGAAATATTGTGAGAGTGTTCTTTATTTTATTTCTTCATTTTTTATCGCAAAACAAATGATTATAATTGGCCCCACAAGGACTCGAACCGGGCGCAGACACCAAGGACACTTGTACAAAGCGCTAATCAATTGCGCCACTAAGACTGTTACTATAAATATTCAAATCAATGTACAAATCAATTAACATAGAGCTGGACGACTAGAATTAAGTAAAAATTGATGAATCTTGTTGAATTGCAGATTAGAAAGTTAAAGAAAAATGCGTCTACGATTTCTATATAATTTCTTTAACACAGTCTAACAATTGAGGTATAATATTCCCTCCATGCTCTAACGATTACATTATCATATCAGTTACCGACCCAGTCTGTGGCAAATATATAACACAAAGCATGGGATAGTCTGATCTCTCTGTGATGTGAACAAAACAGTACGCAGACTACAATGCAGCTAATTTGCATACACCTGGGCTTCAGAATCAAGTGGGATGCACACATAACCAGTGTCACAGGTTACATATAACACAAATCGATGTGTCAGGATTTATTGATAGTTGAGCAAGATTATTCCTTTTGCGAAATCGGGGCAACCGTTAACGTATACACGTGAAAATCACGTTGACCATCTGCGAGAAAGGTAATCAAATGAGCTATGAGATATATGGGAATCAAGGAATTTAAAGAAATTCCTTGACGGAGATTAAGTGTCATAATTGTCATTCCATTAGGTTAGATTTAGCCGTCCAAGCAAGACAAAGAATATGCAGACGTATATGAAGACGCATCGGAAGTAGATGTTGGTTTGTGATGAACACAACTATTCTGAAACATATTAATGTAAGGTATAGAGAGCATTTTTAATGTTTCTAGTTTGAAACTCATGAACTAAAATGCTTGTTTGGACATGTTAGCTGATCTACCGTGTACAAAACGTTCGTCAAACAACGAGCCGACTAATGTTTCTCGCGGAATCGCACTTTCGTGAACACGGCGACTAGCGTGACACGTTAAGTTGAATATCATATGAAAGTTAATAATAAAATATGCGCACTCAAGAGATGTAATGGTACATGTATATATAATAACATTATCTGTGTTTTGTTAAATTAAAAGAGATGGACAAGTTGATCAAGTGAAGTCTCCGATATCCGGTTTGTTTCGTTATGGTTGGTCACATTTATATCAAATATCTCCTTTTCTTTGTCTAGACATAATGGTTTACCATGTCTCCATTAAAGAGATACATTAATAGTATTACTCTAATGACTCTATTTCAATGAAATCTATAGACATTTGAAATTATTTCTCACCTGTAGTCAATCTTATAGTAATAAATCCTAATAAATAATAATAATATCATAAGCTATTTTTTATGTTTTTCCTTAATAATGAATCTGATATATTATTGCAATTATACTTAAGTTACAACACAAGAAACAAATTCGACCAAACCATGTCCATTGATCGCTATCACTTACGTGCATAAGGTGTTGTAGAATCTCGTTAGTGCACAAGGGGGTCTCTATGACTCTTGGATTTTGATCGCTTTAAAAACAATGATTTCCAAATTATTTATATTTAAAACTTTACACAGTGATACACCAACTCAATACAATCCTTATGAAAAAAAAAATAATAGAATCCGTCATTATTGCGTTTCAAAATGGCTACCAGATATCTAATTCGTGTCAAATTTTCATTTTTTTACGGAAAATTCCCCGCCAAATCTACTTTCCCAAACGAATTTTTCAATGAAAATTTGCAACAATTAACTTTATGGTTATTTCAGCAAAAACTACTTACATGATTTACCAAACAAACAATCCCATAGGAAGCAATGCATGATGGGATACACACGATATCTTCTCTTCCCGGAAATATATATATATATATATCGGAGACAGACTGCATTTCTAGATATGCACAATAACTCAATTTTATCTTGTCATAATGAATGGCATGCGATGAAATGAGTATCCAACACTAGAATTCTCTACATAATATTTGACGTCGCTGTGTGCTGCTATTCAAGATTAAAAGATAGACGCTTTAATTAACTGAAAAGTTGAATATCAGTTAATTTTGGGAAAAGTATTCAAAACTAAATCTTAGAAGGGGCTTTGCATCCTACAAATCTCTTACTTTTTGACTTTGAGTGGGGGCCGAGTCATTAGCAAAATGGCGACCCCTCTATGTTAAAAATTCCTTAATTCACACAGTTCGTTCTAGATTTTTGAGTGAGAGTTGACAAATTGAGTAGAATAGAAAAACTTGTATAACCGCCTTAATCGATAATTTATACACTAATTCCTGCAGTAAACGTAGCATGTTAATTTACTAGAGCAAATGATGAACAGCACGTTATTGATAAAATATGCATCAAAGAGGTTACTTTGAGTCAATGTTTTACTATATATGATCTCAAATCTATGGTTTGACTTCTCAGGAGGGGATAGTGGCAAACAGGGATACCAAGAAAATTACAAATGATACTATAAAGTATGTAAATATGAGTTTGGATTGTGTATTACTTTTTCAAAAATGATCTTTGACAAAACAAAGAATCCCAAATATCATGAAATCGTATCAATCCTCCATCAAAATTGAAAGCTGACCTTAATTTAGGGGAAAATGTTTTCCCGATAAATAATAAAATTAAGCAAAATGATGGAGGTACGCGGCGCAATTTCATTGTGCGTTTGCAGTTATTTG
>JXSR01S030768.1:20977-31432 GCA_000969725.1 Ophiothrix spiculata | reverse complement strand
AAGAAAAGAAAAGAAAAGGAAAGAAAAGAAAAGAAAAGAAAAGAAAAGAAAACAAAAGAAATTCTCTAGTTTAATACAGCAATTTAATTTGCGATAAATTCAAATAAATTGAACGCATCCTTAGCACCACGGGACTTGAATACTTCCAAGGTGTTACGAAAATAATTGGACGAAAAACGACCCTGCAGTATTGCTGCAAACATCTCACGATCTCGTATTAAAGGTCATGCTTCACAATGCTCCAGGCTGCAATATCAAGATATTGTGCAAGGCATGCGTTTCGTGTTTTTGCTGTTAAGAGCAGAATATACTTAGCTTTCATTCTAGGAAAACATTTTTTTGGCCCAATTTTTTTTTGTTGGCCATTGTAATTAATATAATATGTTATACTTCACTACTTCTTCCAATGGTACATATTTTGATATGAAATAAATAAAGCAAATATTCCACATATTTTGGGACAGTTTTTCAAATTTGACCCGAAATTCACTCAAGCTTGACAATTATTTTCGAGAGATGTAATCATCTTTTTTGTGTATGTAAAATTTTATTTTGTGTTACAATTTTAATATTTATGCAAAACAAGCAATTTTGTAAATCAAAGTTCAGCTACAATGATATTGGCTTTAATCTTTCTGAACATATATTTTGTTATTTCATAATGTAAATAATTCTATGAACATTGCTAGTAACATTAAGGACTTTAACTGTGGACATCAGTCAAGGCAAGATATGACGGCATTATTTAATTGTCTTAATTATGTCAATTTTCGAAAGGTGTTTATTAATTTGAGTTAAACATTAACAGATAATGTCTTTTATAAATGAAAAAAATAAATCATCCACATTATATGAATGACGTCATTTTGACACTAATGATTGTTTTCCTTGCTTCTCTTTTTTAATTTGTGCAAACCAAGCCACAGATTAAATTCAGTTATCCTTTTTAGATTTTGTCAACTGACCCAAGACCCTGGTATGTTGAAAACAACAGAAGCATGTACAACATTTAACCAAGAGAGAAAGAAAAACAGTGCAAAAGAAATATTAGCCCCCTAGGTTCGAAACACGCCTTCCATATTGCGTGAGAGCTTGAACAGGGGACTAACATTCTTACAACGCAGGTTCAAATATTAATCAGGGTTCGACTTTACCGTCGGACCGTAGGTCCCTACGGACAGAATTTCGGAAGGACCGACCAGTTCAGCAATGAGATGATCCTTCGGTCCGGTCGTATTTTTAGGCTGTCACTGATTTTGGAATTAAAAGTACTTCTGAAGGACCTGTAAATTTAGTGAAGGACCCGTGGATTTTGAAACTTACTGGTCCTTCTGTCCGTTGGATTTAAAAGTGTAAAGGCAACCCCTGTTATTAATATTTGTAATTTCGTTCCCTTTGACATCATGACAGTATAAAATGTATTTTATATACTGTTCATCTCCATTTATTATTTCAAGTCATGAGTAATGCTTCAGATATTTCTGACCTAATAAACGTAAGTATAGATCTAATATTAAGACGAGAAATCGAATTTGACATAACAAATTACATTATAAGAACTACCTAAAACTAGAAATAACACGGGCATGTTTACGTTGCGCATTTCAGTGACTGTACAAATCAAATCATGTTTATATGGTTCCTTTCAATTAGAATGATCTAATTTCTTTCATTGTGCCTTCTAAAATAAAATGAAAACATCTAAGATATACAATCAGAAATACTCGCGGAAAATAAACGGAATTCGTTCGAACCGTGTTAAGCTTGACTGAATGTACCAATAATCAAAAGAAAAATAGGAAGATAAATTATGATACGTCGCTTAGTTCACACTTCATCAGTGTAAGGAAAACAGGGAGTATAGATTCATCGTATTTAGCATATTAATGCGACCTTAATTACAAATAATTCAGTTTGCGCTAGATCCCGGGAAAAAGTACCGTTTTCCCTCTAATTCATTATCACACGATAATGAATTATAGGCAAAACAGTACTTTTTCATTATTCATTCCCTGTTCAATCTTATATAAATGATAATAACCTGATTTTTCCTACCTGTGCAATATTGACACAGCGTGAGCATTAATTATTCTTGAGCCATGCACTTTTAAGACATTACCATGTTGAATAGGAACGACTGTTGGTTACACTTAAACAGTTAAATATTTTATCAAAACAGACAAATAAATTTATTGAAAATCATCGTCCACTAAACAACGCTTAAGAAACATAGCCTACTTAAACATAAACATCATTCGCTGATTTTTAAACAGGTTTGTTAATCTCCTGCCCTATAAGTAACACTTATATTACTTACTTATTTGCTCCTGAGTATCTGAGTGCCTGGGTGCCGTAAAAAAAAGATTATAATTGTAATTCCGATCTTAAACCATAGCGTAAAGCATGCAATGTTTTTATTGTTTAACTTTAACCCTCGTCCGTACACCTCTATGCCCATTTTGGGCTGGCTACTCTTAAATTCTGATCGTTTTCTTGTCTATCTATCACATCTACTGTCTACTTAATTGGTATTATACAACTTTATCAACTACACCAGTTAATTGATTCATATATTTTTCTTTTTTTTTTCCTTCGAAAATTATGAATATTACCTTTTACCGACGCAGATCCCCCCTTCGGAAGCGGATATTATGGAGAAGACGTTAAAGAATACGTCAAAAGAAATAGAGTATTACATTATGGCAATTGGTGTAAGATATGACCTGATTTAATTTGAAGCATTATTAATGCATACGTGGTGGTGAAGGCAGGTGCAAAACTGACATGTTGTGCAATTTTTGTTTTATAAATTATAACTGGATTATGAGAAAACGTGACCAAGAGGACAGCGACAGGTTAATGTAGATTATAGAGCTCAGTGAAATTGATACTTTATTTTGTCCTATGATATCAAATCCCAAGTATAGACCTGGTTTTACATTACTATCTTGAAGCAGATAAGACTGACTTTGATAATTAGAACCCATTTGCCAATTCAAAAAACTTTAAGATACTCTTACGAATCAAAGCTCAATACATTTTAGTCAAAACCCACAATAACACCCGAAGCAAAGAATTACATCGTAAAGACATCACTACGACATCCCCAAACCATTGAGCTCCATGGGGAGAGTATCGCCACTGTATAAGTTGTTATACATCGATGGAATTTTTAAGATACATTTGTGATGCAGTACCAATGCATTGCCATGTATGGGAACAAATACACTATGGTTATGATATAGTGCAAACTGCCCTATTACGCACCACACTCCTCTTGAATTTCTTAAATAATCGCTTTATAGTTATATAGCTTGATCAGTTCCTTCTCTTCACCAATCTTAAAAATCCGTAAGATAAGGCAACTATCACGGCTCGAAGCTAAAAGCAATACATTTTTGCTGTCCACAGTATCCACGGTGACGTTTTTAAATTATCTGAAGAATTAAACCAAAGAAGTATTTAGTTGCACCAAAGTCTAGAACAAAAGTTAGAAGCTGAAATGTCATTTTGCTTAAGTTTTCATTGATCAATCAGCGTATTTTTGTTTCAGTTTCTAGGGTGAGGATCTGTTTTCAATATTCGTTGTTTTTTTCTCGTTTTTTTGTTTTTTTTTCATTATGAATCAGTTTGAAATCTTTTAAAAATTCCAGCAGCGTAAACAATGGTGTTTATTGCAGCTGTAACACGTTTAAATACCTTGAGTGGTTGCGGCTGATTATACCAATATAAGTATCATCGTCATATCATCTTTATGTAAGATTTTAGTTCATTTTTGCGTTCAAGTTTGCGAATACCTTTTTTTAGTAATCGCGAGCTATTACATCGGAAAATATGATCGGCATTTCACATAAAGAAAGAGACCTATTATAGCACCACTCAAAATAGAGACGGGGGATGTGAAGTTTCTAATTTTTTAAGATTTCCATCTGGAAACATAATAACAACTAGGCAAATTTCGAAGAGGATTATAGAACTAGACCGCTAGTGACGGTGATTGGTATCACTGGAATTATTCTGTAAAACATAGGGTGTTGTTGAACGGTTTATAGTTCTTCTAATAATTTGTTCCTAGTGTTAAATTTTATAAATCACTGAAATACCTTATCCAACTGAACAGCCCAAACAATTTTCCCCGTGATTGCCACCTTCTTTGCTTTTTTTTTTGACAAGTTCCACATAGTTTTGATAGAAATCCATTCGCTGATACATTTCTACTTTTTAAAATGATTTTATCATGCAACCCATCACAGGAAAATACAATGATATATTCTCAAGTCGCCATTGAAGAGATCCCACTCCCCGGAACCGGACATTAGTTATAATACATTCAGCAGGAAATAGTATAGAAACATCAGAATGACTTTATTGTAATAATTGGAGTACATGAAATTACCTCATTTATTTTTTGATATTATTATTGAATTAGGTATTTTTTGTAGATCATTTGAATAGCGCCATTTTAACGTTAATTAATACATTTCATTAAACCACGTGTCTTGAGTTTTCCTTCTACGTACGACCCGATATCAAGTATTGACTAATCAACGCGTATATAATGAAAAAATGGCAAATCTATACAGTAAATTGTATTTTTCAGAGCAAAATCGGTAATTTGTTATAGGACAATAGTTGTTTTATGTGCTAGACAGACTTGAATAAAATAACAGTTTTAATTTTCTTGAAACGTGAAAGCTTCAGGGAAGGTTTATTTGATCTGTTACAACATGGTCAAAATAATGTAGCATTCACAGTCCAGTCCATGTGTTGGGTGTTACGTTACTTTCTTAAAGCCAAGAAGACACACCTTGGTAATTAGAAACGTGCTCTTTACTGTCTTAGCCGACGGTTTAAATCGACTAACGCTTACAGTTTGAAAATATGCAAGATAAGGCGAATCTCACATCACAAGATCTGTAATAATGTGAAAAGTTCATTGTAAACAGTTAACCTAAACATTAGTATCATTATATGATTTTTTAAACATGTTAGTTCGTTTCCTATAATAAGCATAATTTGATTTTGTTTGTATAATGTTATACAGTAAAGGAAAATAAAATCTTAATTGATTATAATTCTGTAATAAAGCCGATTCTTGGATAAGCTTAGCATAGTTGACGAGTCTCATATAATGTGTTATGCGTGTAAAGTTTTTTACATTGAACATACAAATTATATAAAAGCAATTTGTCTTACGTTACGCAGAAGAATTGTAAAAGAATAGTAATGTTTTTGAAAATCTAACTGATTTGAATCAACATTTTTCTTGATGTATGTTGTCAAATCAAATCTTGGTTTAATGTAAATCTATTAGATGAGACCCCCCTCTCCGCAACCGGACATAACGGAAATGTTTCGTAGGAAGAAACATTAAAATTACGTCAATGGAATATATAATAACATTGTGGCAATTGTTACAAAAGAAATGAACTGATTTAATTTGAAATTTGAAGCATTGTTAATGCATTTAATTTGGTTAGTCATACAAACGTTGTCTGTAATGGCAGCTGCAAAACTGCTGTTTTGTTCCAAGAATATTTAATCGAACATTATAATTGGATTATGAGGAAATTGTGACCAAGAGAGCATTCAGGTCAGTGAAGTTGATGTCTTTATTTTGTCTTCTATGAGAACAATAATAAATGTATAACATAAGTGTCATTATACCCGACGCTATATTAGTAATTTGTATTACGGAAACAACATTTGTGACCCGTCATATCAAAAGGTACCTTAAGGGTCCCGAAATGAAAATTGATATTTTGGTCTCATCTGAAAGATTATATTTTAAGCTTCAAAGTGACACCTTGCTTTTGGTTATTGGATGTTCAATTGCAAAGTTACATCCAAATTGGTAAAAGGCATCAGGCTGATTCAGAAAACTATAGTTCTGAGAAAATCGAGTTTAAAGTTTCTGTACTGGTAGAACTTAAATTGGAAAATGATTTTTATCTCGGGTTTTGAAACAATTGTCTTATGTTTTGGTTGTTGGAACCTGATTAATATGATAGAATACACTTCATAGGTAACGTTTCTGATGAAATTAGAAATTCGACCTTGGGTGTGATTTCTGACTATGCTCAGCTTCAATGGCCCGTATCTCGTAATTTACTATGCCGGTATTAAGGTACCTTTAGATATGACGGGACACATTTCGGGAAGTTCAATTTGAATGTTGTAATTTCAGTGACATATTTAAGGGAGGTTTAATTGACTCCCTATATAGTCAAATTTGTTTATGAATAATGTCGAAGTAACCTCATTATCCAATTAATCTCTCTGGCGGTTGCACACTATTCACGTGGCGCATAACATTAATTTGTATTACCCCCGCTAACTGCAGTCGTGTTGGCAATAACCCAAGGTTAAGTTGTCTCACATACCAGTAAAGCATATAAACAAGACCGAAACCATAGTCGGCCTCCAAACAAAATTTTCCCTACCAAACATTTGGTCGTGACGTCACCAAATATTTGCCCTCGAATTTAAAGTATGAACGGGTAACAAACATTTGGTCCAATGTATATAGCAATTCAATAACACGTGCAATCTAGCGCGAAATTTTATTTGGTCACAACTCGGTGTTGAATTTTTTTTTTTGGAGTCACGACCAAATGTTTGGTAGCGAAAATTTTGTTTGGAGGCCGACTATGGTTTCGGCCTAAGTCTTCATTGGTGAAGATTATGTAACCCACCTTAATTAATTGGTTTTTTTACTACATATACCCTTTTTAAAAATATATTGGCACTATAAGCATTCAAATGTACTTATGTACTACCTCTCATTTCAACATCATTTAATTCAGTCAATTAATGTCTTGAGAAGTTTCTGACCCGATAACCGTAAGTGTAGATCTAATATTAAGAGGAAAAGAAAAAAAAGAAAAAGAAAAAAAGAACTTAAGGCTACAGTCCCTAAATGGGTGCCATTTTTGCCAACGGCATCTTTACTGCAACTTGTTACCTACTTACACGTATCAGAATAACACCATTTTTGGCGTACATATGTAATAGAGTCTCTAGTTTATACATGAGACTTTAGTAGTGATTTCACGTCCATTATCAAGGTCAAAATTACGTCAATAAACTACTTCGAAAAATTTACACCTTTTTCGCCGAAACCTTAAAATGTTATGATGTTCGAACGATTCGCCTGTTTTCAAATTTTGACAGATTGTAGGCTTGATACTTTTTATTGAATTACACAAATATTTTATAAATTTGTTGTGTTGATTTTAAATGATAATGTAACAAACCCGCGTTGTTTTGCCCAAAAAACCGGGTGTGAATTATGACTCTGAGTTCGCCCTGTTTGAGCTGTGAATAGCCTGATTTTATTATCTACATTATCTACATTTTGTCTGATATACGCATTCGCATAATTCACTTACAAATTGAGCATTCCAATGAGGCAAAAATTGCAATTTTTATGTAAACAAAAGAAAAATACGGCATTCTAATGTTTATGTTTTAGATTTTAGTTCACCATCTCAACGCTACCTTGATAGCTCAGCGGTAGATCTCTCGCTTCGTAATGCATGACTAACCCCCGCCATAGTCCATGGTTCGAGTCCCCGCAAAAATGTATCTTTTCATGATTGAAAAATAGTTAGGATTCACATTTTCCTGAGCATGTGGATTCCTCGTACCCTTAATATAGCAAATGAAGCCTCTAAACCTTTAAACATCTCAGGTGAGTTTACATTCCGCATTACATTACTCTAAAGATCATGGCATGTTTATACAATCACATAATTGTTTACATACATACCCCCCCCCCCCAAAAAAAAAAAAAAGCAATAACTTCACATTCACATCCAGGCATGACATCGACACAAGTGATGGTGTAAGCTAAATAACATGTTGACTGTACGTATAAATGCTTTACCGCCGGTCAGTCAGACCTTGGAAAAAGTAGATAAAAATGTATCTACTTTTTCCAAGGTCAGACTACCCATCTGTTATCATGTAGGCAGGCTGTAATATGAAGACCGTGGTTGTTCTTGACGTTTCGCAGTGAGCTCTTCGTTATGGAATTAATCACCGTTTTCTTTCTTACCTTGATATTTAAGATTTAACATACCGTACTCTGCTGTTTGATGGGTTCATTTATTAATGTTTTGACAACTGTTACAATAAATGCAGGCCCCTAGATGTGTTTAAATTAGTTCTTGAATTAAATATTGAAATATAGTATTTGATTCCATAATTCAATTTCACAATTTAATTTTTAAAAATGCTCCTTTTAGATCAAAATACATCATTCTTAGCCCAAATTTTGAGTTTCCATTATTGGTGGCGCTAATCATTTTTTGAAATTAATTATATGCATTTTTCATAAATTAAATGTTTGCTGTGTGAATCTAACATGAATAACATTTGTTTTTGTTCTCTTTTACATTATCCATGTAGCAAATGTAAAAACTACGGTTCATAGAATAGATTCTTAAAACCGGGAAACTTGATTTTTAGAAATAGCGCCACCAATAATGTGCTTTTTGCTATAAATGGCTATATATTATTAGTAATCAAACAATGGTGGATTCGTACGACATCTTGAATATTTTTCAACTTCGCGACTAAGTAAACTCCGATGTGTTACCTAGCTGTTCGACTTGTTTTCACATGTCAATTAAGAAAACTTCACAAAGTATATTATTAGGTAAAAAGAACTTTCACAAATCTTTGAATGACGTTTCAAATAACTTGGTGCAAGAATTACAAAATCTAGGAAAATGTCTTCAATACAATTAAATTATGATGTTTACGTATTTGCAATCTGGCATTGTGACATTTTTCGACGGAGTTTTACATATATTTTGTAAAAATCAAAATACATAGCGCCGTTTTACTTCATGCGATTACATATTTATGTGAGTGTACGGCTTCATTTGAAATAGAATGATTGAATTATGCTCATCGTGCAATTGTGCCTTATAAAATGAAAATAAAGACATCCGAGGCAGGAGATCAAAAACACTCCAGCTAATTGAACAAATTTCATGCAATTTTGGTGAATTACACTATTATACTACATGTGACCGTCCAGTCCGTATGAGCAGTAAATGCCAGAAACTTCATTTTGCGCTACAGGTGAAAAAACATGTCAAGGTCGTAATTTGCCGAAATTGATTTTTTGACAGATTCTCAATCCTAGTGCTTACTACAAAATACCAGCAAAGTTTCAAAGGAAATGTGAAATACATTTGCATTTTCTTAAGATGATCAACAGAAACTATAGGGCTTACTAATCTTTGAACGCGTTTATCTCAGTTATACGTTTTACTCCCGGACAACCTTTGACGGACCATAACTTGACTTTTGGAAATCGTGTGAAGTTTATTAAGGTGTCATTTTAATCCTTAAAGAATAATCTTTAGAATAATTAAAAAAGTGAAAATGACAAGAGCTGGCATTTAATGCTGTTTTGGGGTGGACGGTCACATATTACAAAAACTCAAGTAGATAATGAAAGATTACAACAGATTACAAAAGCTAAATGCATTACAGGGTTTACCATGGTGTGAATCAGTGCTCCCGCTAACGATTTTGACTTTGTGCCTAAAAGACATAAAAGAAAAAAAAAATCTCGCCATTGCCAATTTTGGAAAGATCACCTCAAAAATGAGAGTGATTTTGAATATAATCTGAATAAAACTGAAATAAGTGAACGCTGTATATAACCAAGACCCTATTTTGGACTTTTTGTTTTGGGAACCCCTCGCGCCAGTTGTTTTAGCTCATGCGCCAATTTCGCGACATACGGCCTTAGCGGGAACACTGGTGTGAATTATTTTTTTTTCCATTTTGCTCGACTGCTGTTGATTGCATGGCGATCACATCATAATTAATTACAATTCGTCGTAAAGAAATATGACTTTGTTTCAAACTTACCATTTTGTAAATAATGGTAAACTACATATTTGAACAAACCTATACCTATTACACAAATGCACTTCGTCTTACTAAATGCAGCTTAGGAAATAATGTTTTAGGTTAAGAAAATATCAGGTTCGATTTAACACTTTTCTTGATATATTCTGTCAAATCATAATTTAGTTTATATATGAATGCAAATGTATTATTTAATCTGCATTTGATGAGATCCCCTTCCTCAAAACTGGCCATAGCGGTTATAGTTAGGAGGAAACATTAAAACGTGTCAAAAAATCAATAACATTATTATGAACTAATTTAATTTGAAATTTGGAGCATTGATAATTCAATCATTTTCGTCGGTCATGCAAACGTTGTTTGTACTAACAGCTGCAAATCTGATGTGTTATGCAATCATTTTTATTCGGACTTTATAACTAGATTAAGAGAAAATGTGACCAGGTGACCAGTGTCAAGTGAATGAACATAGAATATAGAGTTCAGTGAAATTGGTGACACCTTACTCTTTTCTTTCATATCAATATTAGCTTTGACTAAGTTTAATGAAAAAGTAATAAA
>JXSR01S030764.1:0-14434 GCA_000969725.1 Ophiothrix spiculata | reverse complement strand
TCCTATTGAAACTAGAGTCGTTACGTGTGATGTGAAATAAGAGAAGTTTCTGTTCAATTGTTTTTTATGACAGAAATTCCATTCATTTTGTTGAATTATTATATTGAAAGCAGCATAAAAGAAGAAAACAGAGATGTCATTACTGCAGGATTTCACATTGTGCAGAAGGAAAATGATACAAGCTGACAAAATCAATCATATCTCTGGTTTGCATGAATGGATTTTCCTGAAATTTTCAACAATGATAGATAAAGGCATACTCTGAAAGTAATATAAAGTTGAGGAGTTGACTACAAATATGGACTTTCAGTTGGCCACGAAAAAAAATCAATTTTCTTTAAAATTTGCACAATGAAAGGGCTTTGGTTGAAACTAACACACACGGTATAAATTTGGTTATCTTTATCTTGTTGCCATAGCAACGGCAATTTTTGTAATTGCGGCAATTTTGGCAATTTCTTTAAATTTTCACACTTTTTATACCGTAAAATGAGCAAAAAGTTGATTTCAGCAGCTCTAACATAGAATATGAAAATTAAATTTTACCTTTAATGCAAGATAGGTGGAAGACTTATAAACAAACTGAAAGCATAAAATTGCTGATCGGGCACAGGAATGGACCGTACCATTTATTTTCGATAGGGGTGTTTTTACTTTTTTTGAAAACTCTATTTTTTGGGCCTAAGTTTAGAGCTTCAGAACGCCTATGGTAACACTTTAATTGATTTGTCCTTGCTAATATATGTTAATTGGCCTCTGTATAACTAAATAAAAAGCAAATATCTTTGGGCAATATATTTTGGTTTTACTTGTGCTGCCGCAAATCTTTGTATTTTTGTTATTTTGAGATGTGGTTAACACTTCATATTTTGGAAAGTAAAAAAGCATGAAAAGTGGACTGAATTAAAATAAGATCACAAAATATATGACCCTTAAATACAATTTAGATGTTCCCAAAATAAAAACGGGCCTCAAGCGACAAATCCAAGATGGCCGCCAAAATACCGCAAAAATACAATATTTTCATTATAATGGCCTAATAGCATCCTGTAAAATACTTTATGTTCACAATTATTATAGGAAAATGGCTTTCGGGGCTATCAAAAATACATCTGAATCTAAATCATTTCATGTGCATATTCAAAATTCAAGATGGCCGCCAAAATAGCCAATTTTCCTTAAAATCGACCAAAACAGCTTTTAAACTGGCTGATACAGAAATAATCAGCAGGAAATAACATTTTTGGTTACAACAAGATCATTTGCTCCTATTTGTATTGTAAGCTTGTATCAAAATCAAAATGGCGCCTATTCTGAGATTTAAAATGACAGCCAAAATGTGTTTTTATGCGCAAATAAGGGTTAGAGGCACTTCAAAACAGTATCAAAACCACCAAATGTTCAAAATATTAGATGGAAAATGGCTTTGAGTGTAATAATGGTAGCATTTCTTCTCAAATAAGGTTGTTAGCAAGTTTCAAATCTAATATAGAGACTGTTCTGAGAGCAAAATGACTGCCAAAATCAGTTTTAGGCACAAAAAAGGTTTAGAGGCACTTAAAAACAGTATCAAAACCACCAAATGTTAAAAATATTCGATGGAAATGGCTATGAGGGTAAACATTAGATTCCAAATTTCTTCCCAAATTTTAATTTAAACCTTAAAAGGTTTTAGCCTGTTTCAAATTCAATATGGAACCTGAACTGAGATTCAAAATTGCCGCAAAATATGTTTTATGTACAAAAAGTGGTTAGGCACTTAAAAACAGTATCAGAACCACCAAATGTTCAACTTATTCAATGGAAAATAGCATTTTTTCTCAAATAAGCCGGGGTGCTAGCATGTTTCAAATCCATCTAGAACCTGTTCTGAGATCCGAAATGGCTGCTAAAATATCAGTCTATGCTAAAAAAAGCACTCTTAGAAAGCAAGGATCAAATATGAGACAAAAAGGATCAATTTTGATCCTTTTTTGGTATCAAATATGAGCTTATCCTTTAAGGATCAAAGTGATCCCAAGAAAAGGATCAAAATGCTTGATCCGAAAAAAGGATCAAATATTTCTTATAAAAAGATCTGCCTAAAAATATATCACTGGAGTGACCCTAGCAGGGCTTGAACCCACACCGCCGGCACGTATCAGTGACCATAACTACGAGACCATCGCTCTAACCACTTGGCCACTGCGAGGCAGTTATCATGCGGGGTGTAATTATCGTATTTATATCATTATTGACAACACCTGCTATGTAGCGTACACGGAGTATACGAAGCCAGGATGAAATATGAGACAAAAATCACCTTAGATCCAAACACGGTATCAAATATGAGCTCATCCTTTCCGTATCAAATTATAATCCAGAAATACGGATCAAAAATTTGATATTGTAATCAAAAAGGATCAAAATATAATGATCCTAAAAGAGGATAAAAAATGATCCTGGTAAATTTGATCCTTTTGTATATATTAAAAAAGGATCAAAACGATCCATTTTGGATCAAAAGTGATCCTTAAAGGATCAAAATAAAATGATCCCGAAAACTACTCGTATATTTGATACCGACCTTCTAAGAGTGAGTGACTTTGAAACCATTTCAAAAACACAAAATGTTCAGAGTAACTGATGGAAAATATTTCTTCTCAATGGGTGTCAGTATGTTCCATATCCAATATGGAGCCTGTACTGAGATCCAAAATGGCCGCTGATATATGATTTTATGCACAAAACTAGATTGAGATGAGTTTGAAAGGGTATCAAAAACACCAAATGTACAAAATAATAGATGGTAAATGACTTCAATGGTAATATTTGTTGTTTGCATGTTTAAAGTCAATGATAGAGCCTGTACTGTGAACCAAAATGACCGTCAAATTACAATTTTATGCAAGAAAATGGATAAGCAACTTTGAAACATTATAAGTATTAGGCTCATTCCAGTGGAAACTGAACCTTTTTTGATTTCAAGCAAAAAATCAGCTTTTTTATTCGGCCACATAAACATGTTTTTCAGTCATACATTTGTTACTTGGTACGTGAGAAGTATTTTCCAATCAGAAATTGTAAAGTTTGTATATCCGTGCATGAATGAGCATATGTTTTGTTTCAAAAATGTCACAAACGTTACCAAAAAGTTACACCAAAATGTCACAAACGTTACAACACAAAACGATGCATTAAAATAAATTCTAGCGATATAATGTTCTGTAACTTTTATGACATATTTGTAAATATGTTTCCCATAATCGGTGTAAGGCGCAATAAAAAAATCGTTGACACTTCAGAGAAATTGTACTTTGAAGTGAATAGGAGCAAAAAAGTGCGCGGTCACAAACGTTACCGAACGTTACATGGACTTTACTCAGGATTTTGGCAATTGATTTAATTATCAAACATCTACATGTCTTGACCCCACCAGTAAGCACCATTATCAACAACAAACTCGTTGATATAATATTTATGCTAGGTTCTGTGGCCATTTAAAAGTAAAATTTTCCAATTTTTCGGTCACAAACGTTACTTTGGAATGAGCCATTAGATTTGAAACGTGCTAACAAAAATATTTGTGTAGAAACACTCGCCCAGAGTTACCCGCAAAACCATTCTCTATCAATTATTTTAAACATTTGCTGTTTTTGATATGGTTTAAAAGTGTCTTATCTTATTCTCATGCATAAAATTGTATTTTGGCGACCATTTTGAATCTTTGTATAGGCTCCATATAGAATTTGAAACATGCTAACACCCTTACTTGAGAATGAATGCAACTATTGTTACCCTCAAAGCCATTTTCCATCGAATATTTTGAACATTTGGTGGATTTGATACTGTTTTTAAGTGTCCCTAATCCATTTTTTGCACATAAAATCGTAAATTGGTGGCCATTTTGAATCTCAATACAGGCTCCATATTAAACTTGATATATGCCAACACTAATGATCTAATTTTTACCCTAACGGCCATTTTTCATCAATTATCATGAACATTTCATATGATTGGTACATTTTGTGCCTAAAATCGTATTTTGGCGGCCATCTTGGAACTCATAAAAGGCTCTATTTTGGATTTAAAACATGCTAACGCCCTTATGTGAGAAAAAATGCTACTATTGCTACCATCAAATTCATTTTCCATCGAATATTTTGAACATTTGGTGGGTTTATACTATTTTGAAATGCCTCTAACCCATTTCTGTGCATAAAAACATATTTTGGCGGCCATTTTGAATATAACAACAGGCGCCATTTTGATTTTGCTACAAGCGTACAATACAATTAGGGGGCAAATGATCTTGTTGTACCCAAAAATGTTTTTTCCTGTTGATTATTTATGATATCAGCCAGCTAAAAGCTGTTTTGGTTGATTTGAATGAAAATCGGCTATTTTGGCGGCCATCTTGAATTTGGAAACTGGGGGAGGGAAACTGGCAATTCTTAAATAAGCCCCAAATCGGGTTTATGTCCACCATAATGGTATCTACATATAACAAATCCTGTAATGGTAGTGTTCATGTAACATGGTTGCTATAAATTGTGTATTTAATGGTTATTAATGGTGCATGTTTGGTATTCTGAATTTGTGAAAAAGGACAAAGTTTCTGGCAGCACCCTGTAAAAGTCAATCCATTACCCAGACTGTTTTCTTTTTATAACTAACAAATAATGTCTGCTCTACCTAACTACACAATTTGAAATCAATCAAAGTGTTACCATTCATGTTAGAAGCTTCTAAAGTTACCCCAAAATTGACAAATTTGAAAAATGAAAAAATACCCCTTTTTCAAATTAATGGTACGTTCCTATATCGCGAGATTCAATTATTTTGTTGCTTCTAACATTTAGATGAGACATTATGCTAATGCTTGCATGAGCAAAGAAATATTCAAAGAAATAGTTTCAAGGTCAATGGGTCACACAAAATCTTGATATTTTGACCTCAAACATTTTGAAAATCTTTAAATTTGCCATAAATTACCAAAATAAGGAATTGGCCCGTTGCCATGGAAACCAACAGAAAATGAGAAAAATATTATCATTTAGTTTGTTAATGGTCAAAGGACTATCGATGGACAAAATATAAGAAAAATCCATTTTTCAAGTATGGCCACATTTTTTGATTTTTGGTTGATATTTACAGTCAATCACTCTTGTATGTACTGGTTGACAGATAAACCTCATTACGTACATTTAGCATGTTTAGCCCGTACGTGGATAGTTCCAAACCAGAAAGCATGATCGAGTTATCTGGGTGATAATCGGGTAATTTTACACGTAACAAACTTGACAAAAAATGAAACGAACTGATCACCACGTAAACGTATTGTACTAACTGTTGTCAGGTGATGTGTGTGATCCAGTAACTGGGTGAGTTACGTAATCACTTCGATGCTGAATAGCGATTTTGTCACTTCGATTTACACGTGATATAATTTAAAGAACTGAGATATGGGGTATTCCAGGTCGCTATCGGGTATTTCGGGTGTGATTCATATAGGGGGAATTTGAGCGTCATGTGGAAAATTGGCTGACCAATCGGTGTGGAGTTCTGAATAGCTGCAAAGACTTCCCGGAGATGTCTCACAGCAGACAACAACAATTGATTCCGGTGACGTCCGAATCTTCTAGAACCGCATGAATACACCAAAATTGTTTTAGTTATAAAGAAAAAAACTGAATAACGATACATATGGGTAACATTGCTCAGCTAAAGAAACAATTGAATATTAACTATGAACGAGTTGTATTAGGGCATTTTCACGGTAACGGAAGGACAATCACAGAACTTGTCTGTATTTCAAACACATACATTGCCAAAATTGAATTGGATAAAATAAAACTAATTCCATATTTAGTTGGGTATACCTGAAAGCATAAAAAGGGTGAACTTTTTCGAAGTAGTCTTTAGGCGTCATTTTCACCTTGATAATGGACGTGAAATCATTAGTAAAGTTCTATGTATAAACTAAAGACTCTATGCAATATGTACGCCAAAAATTGTGATATTCTGATAGGTGTTAGTACACTGTTATACTGTTGGGCAATTTTTTAGCGTTGGTTAAACTATGAACAACCCAATTGTTGGGTAAATAATATTAACCAACTGTTGATGAAATTTTACCCAAAATTTGGGTAATTAGCTAAAACTTTTACCCAACAGTTAGGTAATTAGCCAACATTGTACGCAACGTTGGTAATTATTTACCCAGAAGTTGGGTTGTTCATAGTTGAACCAACGTTGGGTAAATTATTTGCCCAACGTTCTAACAGTGTAGGTAAAAAAACTTGCAGTAAACATGACATTCAGCCGAGCTAGATGTTTTTAGGGACCGTAGCCTTAATAATCATCGTTACAGTGTTGTTCTTGGCGGACTTTTAATCATGCACGTCTGCTCCACTTTGACGTTTAGATATAGAGGATCATTGCATGTATTCTATTGTTATTCCGTGTCTTTAAACAGGAAAAACACACGCATAATATTTTTTGCTTGAATCAGTATTGACGCTAAGAACTGTGAAAATGTCCGCTTTCTGCTCTTTAATTCATTTCTTTTTACAACAAGTGTTATATATATATTTCTACAGACTTCAGTTCTGTGATATCTTGGGATATTGATTTATGTTTGAATCTTAAGAGCAGTCAAATGTAACTCCAAACGAGATAAATGGACCGGCAACATATTTTGGCCAATGGAACCCAACAAGGGTTTTAATAATCTAGCTACAATGCATGTTTTTGTCGCTTTTTTGATCTTGTTTGCGCATCTGCAACAGGTATCTACCCACATATGTTTCTTAGAACAATTTCAAATCCAGTCAAACGAACGTGGTAGGTGGGCTTTATTGTCAACAACACGTGATCGATGCAAGTGTACTAAGATTTTGGCGAAGGCGCCAAATGCAGGAGTATGTGGCTATGGTGCAATCGCCAATGATGACAGCGGACAATATTGGTCGACTGATAAACCCGGAAAATTTGCTGACCGATTGCTGTGGGGTTCTGAAGAACTTCAACAACTTCTCGGGTGTTTCCCGCAGCAAGCAAAGTCTACTGACTCTTTTGCTGCAGTGACGTCCGAATCTTCTACAGATGCATCGTCTATAACCATGGTAACAGAGTCGACAATATCGGACAATCTTATTAATTCAGTCGCTAAATCCCAGGATGGCACATCAACAAACACCCCGCAAGGAGTCCTTCAGTCTTATCCCGTCTCATCGCGACCATCTACGACTTACCGTGTCACACCACGTCCTGCTCCGAAAACATCCACATCGTTATCTACAAACGGGAAAACATCTAGAATAACAGTCTCATTGCAACCAGCTACGACTTATCCTATAACATCGACTCTTTCAACTACCGATATTTCAACTCATTTCCTAACAGCCAAGTGTGTCTTTAATTCTACCCTATTATAATGCAAAAACGTTCAAAAGCTGGGCGTGGAAGACGGGTCTATTCTTGAAGATAACTTTGATTGTTGGCCTCGTACACATGCATGTTCTAATGGAAGATTGAATGGACCAAATTATTGGTCTAACAAAGAAGACAATATTAATAATTACGTATATGCCAGTGACTCGTGGATGCAAGTTACACTTCTCTCTGTTAGCACCATCCATGGCATTGTTACACAAGGTTCGACCTACAGTTTTCTTCAATTCGGCGGTGAATATAAATTTTGGGTAGAGAAAGTTAAGATTAAAACAGGAATGAGTGTAGACAAATTATCCTACATCATGGCTAGCTGTAATCAGCCTGAAATATTCCCTGCTAACGACGAGGAAAATGCACTGGTACCTGTTACTATCAATTTTCCTTATGTCGTTACTGCCAGTGTACTTCACTTAGAGCCAACAAAATGTTCTTTTCATTTCACAAATACTGGTATTTGTGTTCTGAAGTTTGAAGTTTTTGGCTGTGTAGCATAACAGTGGCGTGCGCAGGAATTGTTGACTGGTGGGGCTAAATACCAGAGACGTCTCTGCTAAATACAAAGTCCCCGACTAATGAGGCCCAACAGGTACACCCACATTTTGTTGACATAGCTTTTGAAAATTGACAAAAAGGGGGCACACAATCGGACACACGACTCATATCGATATGAATTTCAATTTCTCAACAAAAATTACAAGACATACGGTAATATTGTTAACGAATTTTTTTGAACATTTCGACCAATTTCTTCAACATGTTTAGTGGAAAAAGGACCCTTTTCTGCTCCCTTGACTGCCTCTTTTCCACGACTTTTCTCGTGACTGGCGGGGGGGGGGGGGGTGGGGGGGCTACAGGTCACTGTGGCATAAAGAAAACTATAAAGCGTTTGGTATAATTTTCTTGAGAAAAAGATGAGAAAGTTGGTTGTTTTTGGTTCAGAAAAAAATAATGAAATGTCATTTTCATCCTTATAACACACGAATACACGACCAATTAAAGTACATTGTTCATATAGCGACAAAACAAATCCGACAGTTTCAATTACCCCATCGATTTGACTGACTGACTGACTGAATGAATGAATGACAGCTGTTCACCCTGTGATTGGTTACACCTCTGCCGGGCCCCTCTTATGATGATGACACTACTATTTTATTCTCTGATAAAAACATTGTTAATAAAACAAATATCGTCAATAATGAATTAAAAGAAGTCTCAAATTGGTTCAAAGCGAACAAATTGTCCATCAATGCTTCAAAAACAAATTTTATGATTCTAGGTACATCTTTTATGACAAGTAAAATACAAAACGACTTAAAGATTTCACTAAACAATACACAGCTTGATAGAGTTACCAGTACCAAATTTTTGGGAATTTTAGTAGACGAGAATTTGACGTGGAAAAATCATATTAATTGTACATCAAAAACTATTTCAAGAAATATTGGTGTCATCAACAAACTGAAGCATTTTATTCCTTATAGTATATTACGGACTTTATATTGTACTCTTATACTTCCATACCTAAATTATGGAGTTGTAATTTGGGGTAAAACATGTAAGAGTTATCTGGACAAAATAGTAAAACTTCAAAAATGGGCAATAAGATCAATTACCAACTCCCACTTTAGAAGTCATACTGCCCCATTATTCCTCAAATCTAATCTACTTAACATTAATGATATGTATACTCTGGAACTAGGAGTTTTTACATACAGATTTAGCATCAATGACTTACCGGTTTCATTTAAAGACTACTTTAAAAGAAGGTTCGATATCCATAAATACAAAACAAGACATACCAACGATTTGCAATTAACTAACAACAAGAAAGCATTTTCTGACCAATGCATTAGATCGAACGGTCCCGTTTTATGGAACTCTTTGCCCCAAAATATAAAAGAATCCAAATCGATTAAACATTTCAGAAATCAATTTAAACGCTACCTATTGCAAGCTTACGAGTAACTTTATTTTGAATTAGACCATCCCACGTCCTTTGAGCTCATCGTTGTATGTCTTTTTGGTATTTTTTATTTCCTTACTGTTTGATTTATGTTGTGTTATATAGGGGTCGGCTATTTAACGGGCCTTATTGGCCTTCCAGCCGTCTCCTCCATAAGATTTTATTTGTCTGTCATTTATATGTACTGTTTTATATGGAAATAATAAAGTTGAAGTTGAAGTTGATGTAATTATACCGTACTGTAAACCACATGAAATCACATAGACAACGTAATAATAAGCTCCTTTTTACAGAATTGGGAAAACTTCTTTATGATATCCTTCATGTCAAATAATCATGTTGAAACTATTAACGACTGAAAAAACAACAACATTAATATTTAACATGATCAAATAAGCTGAAAATGTTGATTTTTAGGGGCGTTTAACTGGCATTTGACACAATGCCCAATTACCACAGATGTCTCGTAAAAGTTGTAAGACAATCCCCTATATTATGCTTTTTCTGGTATTTCATTCGGATTTTGATCAGTCCACCCAGTCGTGAATAGTCTGTCGATGACATTGATAAGCAGCTAAAAATGTTGAAAACAATTGGGTTTTTTCTAATCCAAGCGATTTACGTCCTGTATACAACCGTTGATGTCATTATTTTCTGGGTTCTATCGTTGCGTGTTCAGGAATACGACATAAAGCACATGTGCTGTGCCATTAATTGGCGTGACCTTGGTTATTTAGACTGTTGAAAAAGATCAATAGATATGTTGAGGCTTCAAATGGTCGTGAACATGGTATATGCAAATGAAAATGCCAAGAGGTACTTACGGCTGGTTTGAGATGAAAGGTCACGAATGGGTTCACTTGTTAATGTGATGGCTCACTCCGAAAGGGGGAACTTTGAAGATGATATCAATTTTGCTTTTATCATTTCATCTGTTACAGCATTTTCTAAGCTTTAAAATGACACCTTACTTGTTGAAATTGATCGAGGCGATCAAATTTTACAACAGAAAATCTGCTGGAAATTCTTAATATTTTCCTTATATTTTGCTGCCTATTTTCACCTGTATTTTGAAAAGCTTTCTGTCGCAAAGTCCTCCTTTTCGGGGTGAGTCATAACAAATATAAATCAAAACTACGTAGCAAAAAAGTTTGTCTCAGAACCATTTGCAAAAACGCTTTGCGGTATGCGATTTTTTATTTTTTCATATTTTCAAGGAAATTAGTTATGATTAGCGATATTTCTTTTTTTTTAATACTTTAAAATGTTGATCGCCCAACTTACGAGTGTGAAGTACCAGTTTGTGGATTATTGAGTATAAGGAAATTCTGTGGAGGTTTTGCTTAAAGGGCAAAGGAATTGAGAACATTCCATTGCCCAAAACAGGGCCATAAAAAACACACTATAGCTGTAACATCGTATATTGATACACTGTTGTTTGAGGTGGACATTTATTCATTTTTAACCAAAAAATAAAATTGCAGTACAAATAACTGGAATGTGTTAAATAATAAAGTTTTGAACCTATTCTCAAAATATTTCATTTTGGTTCAAATTTTGTTAATTTTAAGCTCATTTGTTGTAGTGTGGTCTGAATTGTGGATTTTTTAGATCCCGTTATTTTTTTATGATTATTGAACCAAAATTTGCACAGAGAAAGATGAGAACATGAGTAAAATGAAAATGCAGGGTGGCAAAAATGTAGTCTAGAACAGAGTTATAGCGGAGTTTTCAAAATGGCGACCAGAATTACTCTGAATGTCTTTAAGGGCTCTGTTAACCCTTTTTATGTTTTTTGCTCTGTAACTTACCAACGGATAATTAAATTCAAATAAAAGTATACATTTCTAAAAGCGGATTTGCATACTGAACATGATGGTCAGGTCGTGCCCGCCGACATATCCCACGAGGCTGTAGAGTAGAATACATCCCAGGCCTGTCAGATGAAATTGCTGAAGAGTATGTTGCCATGTTTGAAGATGATCCTTTTTCCGAAGAAACATCAACCAAAGGAAAAAGTGTAATGGAACATATCTCCCAGGAGCGCCGAAAGACCTGGCATGCCCTCATCGAATCAACTGATATGTCTAAGAACAGTAAAAAAGCATGATCAACCATTGGCAAGCTCCGAGGCGACCCAAAGACAGCCCCAGATAGCAAAGCTTAGTTGGCCCAACGTTGGACCAATGTAGGCAGTTACGTTGGGCCAATGTACGCAAAATGACGTAGGGCCCATGTCCTTTTGTCCATCGGGCCATCGTCATTCCTACATTGGCATTCTGACAGTTGGCTGAATGTTGGGCCGATGAAAAGCCGATGTGTTCCCAGATAGCAAAGTTTGGTTGACCCAACATTGGCCCAATATTCAACCTACAGAATGCCGACGCAATGTCGACGTTGGTCCTACATCGTGCCAATAATGACATCGCACCGATAGGGGCCCGATGGACAAAATGACATGGGCCCAATGTCATTTGCCAATGTTGGGCCAACCAAACTTTGCTATTTGGGGCGCCTTGTCAACCCAAAGTTACTGCAAACCAGGTTGCTCACCAATTGCTCCAAAATGGCAGAAGTGATAAGAAAACCCGAAAGAGAACCAAACTCAATCGTAAGAAGTACGGCTAAGACCCAGGATTTACAAGACCTTTTAACCTGGAAGAGCTGGAAGGAGGTATCTCTAAACTGAAGCCAGACAAAACAGTAAGTTTGGACAACATCGCAACAGAACAGATCAAGCACTTTGGCCCCGAAGCTAAGAAATGGCTTCTTGGACTCTACAACAACTGTATGACAACCAACAAACTTCCCAACATCTGGAAGAAGGCCCATGTGCAAGCACTCTTGAAGCCAGGGAATGATCCATTTGTCCCCAAGAGCTACCGACCCATTTCACTTTTGAGCCATACTTACAAGCTCTTCGAACGCCTCATCCTCAACAGACTTGGTCTTGCAGTAGATGAACACCTCATCCCAGAACAAGCTGGATTCCGCACATGCAGCCAAGTATACTCAACCTCACTCAGCACATCGAGAATGGCTTTGAGGAAAGTTTGGTGACTGGTGTCGTGTTCGTTGACCTCTCCGCAGCACATCTACTCCGCAGCCTATGATACAGTCAACCACAGGTGCCTCCTCCACAAGATCCTGGATATTACTAAGGACATGATGTCATTATTTCTGAGTTGATTGAAAGTATGCTGGAGAATAGGCTCTTCTTTGTTGAACTAGGCGATCAAAGGAGTAGATGGCGAAGACCAAGGAATGGCCTCCCACAGGGAAGTGTTCTTGCCCCGCTTCTTTTTAACATATACTAATGACCAACCCAGTACTGATGGCACTCGTCGCTTCATCTATGCAGACGACTTGGGCATAAGTGCACAACATGCTGACTTCGAGGTTGTGGAAGATCGACTTACGAAAGCCTTGGAAGAGTTAACACCCTACTACCAAGCAAATCACCTTCGTGCCAATCCAGTGAAGACACAGGTGTGCGCTTTCCATTTACGCAACCGAGAAGTAAAGAGACATCTACAGGTCACTTGGTCAGGAACACCCCTTGAGAACTTTGACCACCCAGTGTACCTTGGAGTCACCTTGGATCGCACCATCTCCTTCAAAAATCATGGTGAGAAGACAAAGAGTAAGGTGTGCTCAAGAAACAACCCAGATAGCAAAGTTTGGTTGGCCCAACATTGGCAAATGACATTGGGCCCATGTCCTTTTGTCCATCGGGCCCCTATCGGTGCGATGTCATTATTGGCGCGATGTAGGACCCACGTCGACATTGCGTCGGCATTCTGTAGGTTGAATATTGGGCCAATGTTGGGTCAACCAAACTTTACTATCTGGGAACACATCGGCTTTTCATCGGCCCAACATTCAGCCAACTATCATAATGCCAATGTAGGAATGACGATGGCCCGATGGACAAAAGGACATGGGCCCTACGTCATTTTGCGTACATTGGCCCAACGTAACTGCCTACATTGGTGCAACGTTGGGCCAACTAAGCTTTGCTATCTGGGAACATCCTGAGCAAACTCATCGGCACTACCTGGGGAGCCAGACAACAGACAGTGAGATCAACTACCCTAGCACTTTGCTACTCTGCCGTAGAATACGCATGGCCTGTGTGGGAAAGGTCAACTCATGCAAAGAAGGTTGATACTGCTCTCAATGCCTGTTGCCGCCAGATTACTGGATGTGTCCGACCAACACTCACGGATAGCTTATATATACCGGCGGGCATAGCTCCCCTGATATCAGACGTCAGGTATCTAGCATGAAAGAACGTAGTCGTCAAATCGAACATGTACGTCATCCTGTCTTCAACCAGACCCCTGCAGCTAACCACCTGAAGTCAAGGAAGAGCTTCCTGAGAAGTGTGGATCCTGTTGCAACATCTGCAGCTAGCACAAGAGTTGCCTTGTGGGAGGAAAGAATCTCTACCAACCCCACAACAGCAACATCTATGGCACTGAAGCCTCTGGAAGAGCTCCCACCTGGATGTGACACAAAGTGGACTGAATGGAAGTGCCTCAACCGCCTTAGAACTGGAGTGGGCCGTTCCAAAGTGAGCCTGCAGAAATG
Source organism: Ophiothrix spiculata (assembly GCA_000969725.1). Classification (NCBI taxonomy): domain Eukaryota; kingdom Metazoa; phylum Echinodermata; class Ophiuroidea; order Amphilepidida; family Ophiotrichidae; genus Ophiothrix; species Ophiothrix spiculata. Next base: position 438 of record JXSR01S030764.1, on the reverse strand, counting down.
GGGATATTTGGATACTGCCGAAGATGTAATTTGTGATTGCAGAACTGCACCTCAGACCATGCAGCATCTACTCTAGATTCTAAAAAGACCATGCAGCATCTACTCCAGTTAATATGGATTGTTGGGCTTTATCATCCAGTCTACAATGATAAAGCCCAACAATACGTCCGACAATGACTGGAGCATATTTGATGTTTTGTGGACACGCTAAGAAGAAGGTTATTTTTGGACCAAAATGTGTAATTTTGTACCTAGGGTCCAAAAATCATGTTTTGGACCCAACATTTTACGGGAAAGCTAACTAAATTTTGCTTCGGTAAAATTTTTTACCAATTCATTTTTTAGAATCTAGAAAGCAATATCTGGGAATGCTTTTCTCAAATTTTTTTCTTAGTTTTTGAGATATCGCCAAAAAATGTCAAAAATGTATTGATTGTA
>JXSR01S030763.1:0-18522 GCA_000969725.1 Ophiothrix spiculata | reverse complement strand
CTTGTAAACCACCAAGCAAAACTGACTGTAGCTAATCAGATATGACAAGTAAATATAACAAAGTCTGGGTCTCAAGGTTTCCTCTCAGTGGGTAGCTTTCAAGCAATACAATAAGAATACACAGATATATCCAATGGTGCCTAATCCCCAAAAGTGTGTTTCCCAATTACCAGGATTATAAGTGTCACTTAAGGTGATCACAAGTGTTAATACATTTTCCAGATTTTTACATTGGCCTTTAAGGTGTCATTTTAATCCTTAAAGCATAGTCTTTTCAAATATTTAAAAAAGTAAAAATGACAAAGGAGGGTGGCATTTCATACTGCTGGTTTGGGATGGACGGTCACATATGACGAAACACTCTGGTTCGACTTGAAAACTACGAACTTACTCTTTGATTTGAACGTAACCACTAACACTACTAAGTATACAAAGTGGCATTAAAACACTCGACATTCAAATTAAAAGTCCATATTTTCCGCTCATAAAAATTAGAATGCAAGCTAAATAATGTTATATTCTAATGTGATAAACAATTCGACAAAAACCTAATGTGGGGCAAATCAAGTTTTAAACTTATGATTGCCCCGGGTGATTGCCTAAACCCTAAGAGAGATAATAGCGTAATTGGCAAGTTTGAACAACTTCCGGTATGATTTGAGATTGTTCTTTTACATTATCAATCAGTATTGCTTCCGAGTACTTGTCCATTTCTCAGAGGGTGATTTAAGCCCTTCCAATAACACACAGTCACATACCAGTAGACCCCATGGAATGTTAACCAAGGTCACTCCACTACTGCATTCATTTGTATGGTAAACAGTTTGAATTTACTCTATTTCAAACTGTATTTTGGGAATGAAAAACTCTGTCCAACTCAGGTTTGTTTGCATTGATATCAAGCTGTGATTACCCTCTTTCTGAAGGTCCTTTTCATTCACAGTTGGACAAAATAATAAATTTTCTATAGCAAGTTTTCCATCAGTAGTTTTACATATAAGTCTGTGCAGTTGGTTCACTCTGTGAGCTGTTTGTAAGCTGTGGAAGAGACTGTTTGAATTGTATGATGGGAAGGGCTTAAATCAACCTCTGTCCATTTCTCATAGTACGATACGAATATGCTTACACGAAGCTAATAAAACCACGTTTTTATAAATTTGTATTCTTATGAGATAAAAATAATTAAAAAAGATTCTTTGTTATAAAGTTAGACCATTTTCCTTTAAATGAGCCCACAATATCAGCTTTTCTCTCGATATTTTACAAAGTGTCAATTCTCATACATTATCTATAATATATCTTGACATTGGACTTGTTAAATGCTTCCATGTTTGATTTACTGATTTCCGTATAGCTTATGTATGTCTGCGACAAACTATAAACACAGTGCTCACATTTACATACCGTAACAGTTTATGTCATTATGTGGTTTTTCAAATTGGAGAATTCCTGCATGCATAATTGTAAGAATTACGATGGCACTCCTTTACAGACTCTGTTTACAGACGGAGACTACGAGAACTATTGCTACAGCACTATTAACTTTTAATCAAATCTTGAATTGCATATGCACAAAAATTGTTATTTGGTATTTACAAAGAAACACATTAATGAATATTTATTTTCATTATCATCGTTAATACAAGTTGTTTCATAAAGTTTTATTCTTGTTCCAAGGTTATCTTTTTCTAGTTGACCTGATTTATTTTTCCCCCAGTTGCTAAATATTTGATTACGAATCTAATCGCTAATGGCAACACTTGTAAGAGAAGCTATAAGTGTATTAGTGTCACATCAATGCAATAATCTTGACATATGACTTCAAGTGAACAAGAAAACTTAAAGCTTTATTATATAAAAGTGTGAAGATCTTTCCATCAAAGAGGATTTTATGTTTGACTTAAATAATTTGGTAGTTAAAGCCACCTTGATAATAATACCAACAGTATATAAATCTCTTAAAAATAATTTATTATGTTCGGCTTCCCGAAAATAATTTTGTGTATGCAAAGTGTAGACGTGAATACAATTAAAAAATATCTATGTCGATGCATATCTGTCAGTTTCAAATTGTATATAAATTGCATTTCATATTTTAGATTTTCGCATAAGTGTAGCTACTTTTGACATAAGTAAAACAGCTATCATTTGTGTTACTGTATGTCAAAGGATTAAACGACATCCTTCACATTATTCACCTTGACCCATAGTAGGCCTACATTAGAAGGCACCTTTATATAATTTCTTGGAAACTTGTCTCACCTTTTAAATCAGGTCAAACAAAAATGATACAAGCATCTGTATTCATTTAAGATCAAACCGACAACTCAAGCGAAGAAACTTAATCTCCCCTGGAAGCTCCCCAAGACACTCAAATATTTTTTAATGAACTGCAAAGATGTCTTGCCTGAAAATTGAAAATTGAAGAGTCTGCATTGAAATACATCTTAATTTCTACCAAAAATGTAAAATCTTTTATCGTGGCACGTATTATAAAGTGTCAAATCAAGCAATAGAGCTTCGGAGCTTGTTTTACTAGGAAAAACGGGCCTTAGATGGGATTCACGTTTCTTTTTACTGAGTTATGGTAAAGAGTGGTGCATTTTTGACATAAATAAATAACCGAAAAAGAAAAGAAGCATGGAATGTAGGCCACACACGTATAAAGTACAAATCGGAATAAAACAGTACAAACGAGGCTTTGCTTTTCAAGCTTTTCAAAGAGTATATAAGCATTCTACTAGTTGCTGAATACACATACATAGATGATTGTTAACAATGTTATCTATGTTAAGAGGAATGGTTTCAGAATGTGTTCATATACTTGTAACTGATATATGAAAGTACGTGCTATTTAACGAACTGCTTTCTCTCATTCAATATTTCTGAATATATTCAATTTTGCTCCCATGAGAACAGAGTCTTGTATAGAGGAGAACCAGATTTTGTTAATATGAAAAGAACAAAATCAATTGATTGATTGATTGAATTTATTCAGCATATTATCATCACATGTAAATTTGACATAACAATAAATTACTTAAAAAATACATATAAACAACATAAAAATGAAATAATATGCTAGGATGACCCTTTAAGTTTTTAAAACTTATTTCCAAAGGGGTCCTTAGAAAATATACATATAATTATAAACTATACAAGCATTATTCTAAAACATCTAGAAACCCGTCAATATTCACTACACAGTAATAATATATATGGATTACTCGAGTTCCCTCAACTATAAATTACATTTTGTGTAGTCCATTGATGCCTTTAAGCCTTAAAGTTGATTTCAAATGAACTGATTGGGGTTGAGTTTAAAAGCTTCTGCAGATAGCCAATATTTGTATTGCTGATATGTAAGATGCAGTAATACATATTGTCACAAGTGACTGTTACTAGTTCAGCTTAATCAGTTATTTCCATGTACAATCCAGGATTAGTATTTTTGATAACGGTTTAGCATTCACAATATTACATCAAAGTTAACTCAGTTTAGATAGGGTACTTTTTTAAAGGCATATACTATAATTATTTTCTGAATTATCATTTAGTCATATATATGATTTTCATCCTGGTTCTAAGTGAACTCTTATAAATATCACGATATATCATAATTTCTGATAAAATGTGATGGCTATATTGTAAAAAATATGAAGTCTTTGAGAATGGTCATGTCACTCTTCCATCCTGAATTCATGAATGGTATTATCGTATGAACACAACATGTCTGTACATTTATCTTGGTAAAGCTTGCCGTGGAAAACGAACCGTGAATCCAATTCTTCATAACGCCGTTATAATTGTCAACATTTAGATCAACATGCCATAAAATACCTACAAGTTTAAGGGGATATATTGTTAAAATGTTATCATATCATAGAACGGAAAATCGGCAGGAAATCGGAATTTTGCTCTGAATCACGTAATCATTTAAAGATATATGACATCCTCATATACATATTACCCTGAATATCAGGATATTTTTGACTTTTCTCATGCGATTATGCAATTCGTTCAACAGACAATAGACCAAAAAAGAATGACAAAAAGGAATATTGTTTCAAGTATTCCTACCCAGGGCTATTGTGTTTGATAGAGGTACCATGATTGTTTCAAAGTGGAAAACCATAGAATGACGTTGTTGAAGACCCTGAGGCAACATAATTATGTACACAATATTTTTACAAATACAAAAGTTAAACATTTTGACAGAAAAACTGTGAATGAAAGATTTCAACATTTTTTTTATTTATTTAACATTTTTTCAACATTTTTTTAATGAAGAAATAATTTTGAAATAATATTGTAGTTTATTTATAAATTTCTTTTTTAGTTTAGGTGTTTCGATGAAGCAGGTTTAACACATGCTATGAGATATTGTTGTAAGGTGCTCTACGAGCATTTTTTTGAAATAATTTTTGTTATCAGGTTTTCAAAACGACACACTGGCATATTTAGGTAACTGAGTTAAACATGCGCATTTATATATAATCAGTAAAATTATTTCTTATTCAGCAATTCAAACAGCGATGAAATTAAATGAAACATTTCTGGCCTGCAGGATTAGGAAATGCTTTCAATGAACTTTTCTTAATTCTTTGAATGTCAACCAAATTAAAAAAAATATGCACCGTAGTTTCCTCATTTTTAGGTGCTATTTTTACAAGTTTTATTTTTGTTTCATCGTAGCAACTAGAGATTGGTTTATCTGGAATATCATTTTATTAATGTTGCATATATCTTAACATACGTATTTAGACTCTGTTCTATTGTTAAATATCGTTTATCTTACCTACTCTGCAATGAAATACTTCGTAAATTCTACAAAAAATGTACAATATATAGTAGTCCATTGTAGCACGTCCTAATAGAGATTTGGAGGTTTTTTTACTAGGAAACGCGGGCCTTAGATGGGATTCACGTTTCTTTTTACTGAGTTACCATAAAGGTAAAGAGTGATGGATTTTCACTACAATGGCTTAAATAAATACTAACCAAAAAAGGAAAGAAGAATGGAATGTAGGCCACACACGTATGAAGTAAAAATCTAAATAAAACAGTATATGTGGTATCACCTAACATACAGTTTTTAAATGAAGTGACTGATATCCCTCGAGTTTTCCAGGTGGTTACAAACGAGGCTTTGCTTTTCACAAAGTATGCAAGGATTCTAGCTGCTGAATACACATACATAGATGATTGTTAACTATGTTATCTATGTTAAGAGGAATGTTTTTAAGAATTAATTTGTGCAGTGGTAACTGATATATGAAAGTACGTGTTACTTCTCAAGCTGCTTTCTCCCATTCAATATTTCTGAATATATTCACTTTTGCTCCCACGAGAAAAGAATTTTGTTTAAAGGAGGATCTGATTTTGTCTTTATGAAAAGAACTAAATGAAAACAATAAACTACATAAGTATTATTCTAAAAAAACTAGAACCCTATCAATATTCTCTACATATGCACATATTACATTTTTGTAGTCCATTGCCTATCAGCTTTAAAGCTGATTTCAAATGGTGGCATTTTTGAACATCGTTGAATTGATTAGGTTTAATTCTAAAAGCTTATCAAAATAATCAAGGTATATCATAGCTGTCATGTCTTTATAACGTTAAAAAATATAGTGATGTCTTTACGAATTGGACCAGTTTTAATAGTACGATCAAGTATGAACACAACATTGAAACAAAATGTTATGCTTGCAGTCAAAATTCATGCTATACCGTGTCATGACTCCACATTTATCCTGACATAAAGCGTAAAGCGTACCATGGATAACGTAAATGTCACTCTGCCATAACACCGTTATGATTATGATAAATATATTTCAACAGGCTATGAAACTTATTGTATGAAGTTTCAATTAATTGTACCTACATGTTTTCTGGGGATACAACACTGAAATGGTATGATATCATGAAAGGAAATCCCTAAGGGAAAAATAAAATGCGATCTCATGAAACTCTTTCTGCTTTATGCAAGTACTATTTCATGGGGGGGGTCCTACCTCAGACACCCGCTGCGTCGCCCCATTTTTTTTGTAAATCATTGGATCATTTAAGGATATACGGCATCCTAACAGTACCATGAATATGAACATGTTTTGCTCATACGGATGTTATTGCGCAATTCATTCAACAGACAATAAACCAAACAAAGATTTAAAATCATATAGTTTCTCAATTAATCCTACACAAAGCTATCTTTTTTGATACGTATATCATGAGTGTTTCAAAAAGAAAGAAAAAGAATGACGTTGTATATAGAAGATCCTTAGGCAACCACTGTAATTTTACAAATACGGAAGTTAAATACTGGGTACAGGAAAACGTAACTAAAAGACTTTCAACATTTTGTTAATATATTGAACATTACCCTTGAGCAAATGCTTTTTTAAAATGAAGAAATGATTTGAAATTAAAGTTAATTGACGATTTGTTTTTTTAGTTTAGCAATTTCGATGAAGTAACACACGCTTTGAAATGTTGGGGCTGTAAGACGCTTTACAAGCTTTCTTGTAGTATTATTATCATAATTGTTTTTATATTTTCAAACGACACACTGACATATTTAGGTTATTGAGTTAAACATGCGCTCTATTCATATTCAGGAAAAGTATTCCTTATTCAGCAATCAAGACAGCGATGAAAGGAAATGAAACACAGTTCTGCCCTACAGCTTAAGGAAATGCTTTCATTGGGATATTTTCTTAGTAATTTGAATGTCAACGAAATTAAAAACATGCAACGTGTTTTCCTCTTTATGCAATTTTCATTTATTTCCATTTTCGTAACTAGAGATTGGTTTATCTAGAATATCATTTTATCAATGATGCATATACATGTATCTTAACATATTTTATAGATTCTGTTCTATTGTTTAATACCGTTTGAATCTTTAGAATTTGATTTATGACTTGATCGATTGTAAATTGTAATAAAAAACCAATGTTTTAAGAATCAAAAATTATCTCTTGGTGCAGAGTAGCCCCATACCTATTTGACATATGATCCAAAATTTTATAGCTTTAAAACGTTTCTTAAAGTATTCAAGTGAAATATTCACAACATTTCAATAATTAACCTTTATTTGTCAATTAAGTGTAATTTACGTACATTTTTCCCCCGATGCAACTTTGAACTCAACAGGCTTGACACGATAAGAATATAATAAGCAACATGTATGCTAAAGGAAATCTCGTAATAAAGATTGGGTCGACTGAGAATTGTGCTATTCTGAGTGCATGTTCTCTTGGCTAAAGTGTCACCTAACAGTAATGTAAGTTTGTGATAACTTCATTCAATTATGTTTTAAAGCAGCAGCAGTAGGAGTTATGACACATGTTTAACTGTTATCAAACTTAGATGTTATTGAGATTATTTGAGTAGTAATCTTTTGAGTATAATATATAAACTCGATAACTTTTATTATAGAACGTGATGTTGAAAACATAAAAATATTTGATTGACAATTAACTATAAACTCTCTATTAACTCGTTAACCGCTTTGCACTTTTCCATCTACGCAGGCATAAGATCCGGATCTGTCCATTCAGTTCTGGAGATCTGGAACGGTGAACTGTTTAGATAGCTCTTTGAATGTCAACAAAATTGTTTGGTTGCCCTCCATTTCTCCCTAGAAGTTTGGAAATGTGGGTTATACCTTTTCGTATGGTTTATATATATTGTTTCTTTACTGGAAATATATCACTTTGAGTACCTTTACCTTCACTCCACTCAATTTAATGATTTAACGGCCTTTTGACAGATGCAAGACATCTTTCAGAGAATTTCATTATTTGCCTTAGTTAGATTTGTTGTTCGAATACAAACTCACTTTTTTGATACAAGTGTATCCTTGTCATATATCATTCTAAAATTAAAATTATTCTTGAAATGATCGGTTAAACCAATATACTCTATTTTTCGCTAATGAGAATTGGGATGCAAATTATATTCTAATGTGACAAGTCGTCAAAATCTTCATGTAGCCAAATCAAGATAGTTTTATATAGAAGTTCTATGTGATGATTGCCCGGGTGATTGCCTAAAACCTTAAGAGAGATAATAGTGCAATTGGCAAGTATGAACAACTTCCGGTATGATATGAGATGGTTCTTTTACAATCATCGTGACAATCTGTATTGCTTCCGAGTACTCTTCCATTTCCAATAGTACGATACGAATATGCTTACGCGAAGCTAATGAAACCACGTTTTGATAAATTTGTATTCTTATGAGATAAAAAAATAATTAAAAATTATTTTTTGTTATAAAGTCAGACCATTTTCCTTTAAATGAGCCCACAATATCAGCTTTTCTCTTGATAATTTACAAAATAACCGTTTGACCATCATGTATAAAATCCAAAACAATCAAATTTCCATACCAATTCCCATCAATGTATGTAGACAATCTGCTACCAAAACCAGGCAATATCATCCACAAAGATTCAGTATAGTACCAAGTCATTTAGATACCTATAAATATAGCTTTTTCCTTCGCACAGTCAAAGATTGGAATTCACTAAACCCATCTTCATATGATGCAGAATCCCTGGCTGTTTTCAAACAGAGTATTGAACCTACCTCATAATCAAATGTACATTCCTAGGGTACCCTTCGCCCTGGGGGTAGGCCGTCGGTATTTCGCCTACGGTCAGTCAACATTTAATCAATACATATCATTTTATTCACACCTTTCAATTAATTGTAAACTCCTAGGGTACCCTTCGCCCTAGGGGTTGGTCGCCGGTATTTCGCCTGTGACCATTAGCATATGCCATTGTAGTTGTTGGATTATATTAATTGTATAATTTTGTAGAGTAAGCTATGTTAATCATGTCCAAATTTCTTTACAGACGAAAACTACGAGAACTATTGTATAAGCACTACTAACGTTAAATCAAATCTGGAATTGCATATGCACAAAAAATGTTCTTTTGTATTTACAAAGCAACATATTAATGAATATTTTCATTATCATCGTTAATACAAGTTGTTCCATAAAGTTGTTCTTATTAATGAATATTTTCATTATCATCGTTAATACAAGTTGTTCCAATGTTATCTTTTTCTAGTTGACCTGATTTATCTTTGCTCCAGTTGCTAAATATTTGATAACGTATCTAATGATAATGGCAACACTTGTAAGAGAAGCTGTATTAGTGTCACACCAACGCAGTAATCTTGACATATGACTTCAAGGGAATGAGAAAAACTTAAAAGCCATATCATACAAAAATATGCAGATTTCTCCACCTAAGATAATTTCATGTTTATATTACTAAAGTAATTGGTGCTGATAGTTATAGAAACTGTGTGAATAAAATAACTTTGCCAATACAGTTTCAAACTATATAAATTGCATTCTAGGATGGCGTTTGGATTAAAATAATTGTCTACATGATTTTCGGATAAGTGTAGCTACTTTTGATGACTAAATCTAGATTATGTCATATCATATTCCAGTAATGATATTTTTGATGCATTTATGAAGATTCAAAGTACAACTTACGGTTTTGAAACACATTTCAAGATTTTATATGAAAATTGAATTTGGCATTTATCATCTCCTATCTATGCCCCCAAAGTGTGCTATTTCTCACATGTTCGTAGATGTTGAAAACTTATAATACCTAAAAGTTAGAAAAATCCATAGTTATTCTTTTCACATATAAGATGAAAACCAATATGGGTATGGTCATTATACTAAAAATATCGGCCCCTATTGATGATTTGATATATATATATGTATATATATTATACCAAGAGAGTTGATATTGGCTGCAGGTAAATTTACAAAGGATTTCCTATGACAGAACTGCTTCAATTTTGAAAAAGAGATGGGGAATCTTTTTTATCTGCCTATCTGTTCATCCGTTTTTGGAAAAATATTTATAATCAGATTAATATGAAAACCCTTGAGTGTTAGAGGAGTAAGTATTTAAGAAGCAGAGCATATAATGCAAAATTAAGACACTGGAATGTCCATTTGATACTAAAACTCAACTACTATTCTATTTCTTGTCACAGTTATGTTTACATTTTTTGAAGTTTTAACCCATTTTGAAGATCCTCATTTAAAACATAGATTCGTGTAAATAGTCCATACGTATTTATGTGTGGATATGGTAATGAACACACACAAATAGCTAAAAGTGTGCATGCGGAAAGTAAATATTAATAATAAAATAAGCTCAGATTTTCCGTTAAAAATGGTTATAAAACAAACAGTTAAAAAGTTACTTTATTTAAAGAAAGTGAATGGTATTATGAAATATATCTATGTTATGAGGACCACTAACAGAAAATATAGTGCTTACTAATATTTAAACGGGTTAATCTCAGTTTCACCTTTTACTCCATGACAGCCTTTGCTGGGCCATAACTTGACTTCAGGAATTCAGTGAAGTTTATTAAGTTCTCATTTTAGCCCTTATTACGTGTTTTTTGCAAATGCTAGAAAAAGTGAAAACAACAAGAGGCTGCTAACTGCTTACTTCAGCAATAATTTGTGGAATACATTGGACTTGCAAATCCTTTATATATATATAATAATATGCAATACAGATGCTATGTTTTAATACAGTTCAATTTTTTACTACCTTATTAATAATAGATATGTAACATACTGAAAAACGGAGTCTTCTGTTATTTTATCGTTCTCATATATTTTTCTTGTATGATTTTTAATCAAAATAATGCATGAGAAAAAGTTCCATCGTAATTAGTATGCATTAAAATGAAGCTAAATTAAATTGTGTATTTCCCCATATATTTTGTGGAAGTATGATTTATACATTAACCTAGACTCTGATTATCCAGATTGTTACAGCGAAACGTTTATAAACCCTATTTCACACGCCATCAATCACACATTAGTTATATCATCGATGCAATATATTGGTTTCTAATATTGCTAATAATGGAGCATTAATAAAACACACGTAGAGCTAATTTAAAGGAAAACATGTATTTAAAGAAAAAAAACCTCTTTCGATGTGCACATTGATAAATCTGTGACTCGCGGTTTCAAACTGTGTCTGGTACATGTAGATCATATTATGGAATTAATAAAATTGAAATAACAATTACATTTATGATGAGGGTAAGCAACATCTGAGATATATTCATCAAAAACACTATTGTAAAGGTCTTTACATCTTTGAAAATAAAACATGACTTTCTATTTGACAACGTTTTTCATAGGGTTAACAGTTGTGATTAATGGTAAAAATAGCAGGGATGATTAATAATAGTAGTGAAGAAATGATATTGAACACGTTCATTCTTTAATCGGCCTGTATCTCAAATTATTGATTATTGTTATTAATGATCTACCGTATCTTGATTTATCTCTACAGAGCGACTCCATGTCTGTTCCGTTAGTACATGTAGCTTTTGAGCAACATTATCTGTTTAGGAATTTTCTTGTGTAGGTCTGGTAGAACCATTTCTCGTTATATTATATGCAATAAATCAATAATGTAATAACGTTTATGTTTTTTATCTCTATAATCGTGAAAGAATTCGAAAGAAGTTTAATATCACTCTCAGTGGGTTAACGCATTATCAAAAAGAAATTCGACGACTAAATAAACAATTTTAAATAAAGTATTGTTTTCAGGAAACACAAAAACCAAAAACAGTATATTACCATTGTGTTTTGTGTAAGGGTAAGTTCTTAGATATAGCGATCAATTTGATCAAATTATGGATGCTTTTAAAATTTTGATTTGAATGTGATTATTAAATTTGGCTTTACAGCTCGGCGTAGTTTGAAACATGTAACTATGATTTAATGATTACTGTGAAATATCGTCTCCTTTGAGTGATAATGAATATTTTTCAATGAATAAAAATTGAAGAAACATTCATTATATAGTATAATACAACGCTAGGATAATATTATCAAAGAAAGAGATGTCGGAAATGTTACTATATATCTCCGGCTGGTTTATTTAAAGACTTTCTCGAGACGTTTAAATTTCATAATTGTTAAGAGTATGTGCTTGTTGGATATTGCACAATATTTATATTTGTGAACGCAATAGAGTTTAACCAATTGAAAACAAATCAGAAAGCAATAGGCTAAGAAAATTAATGAAAATTATGGCTATTAGTCAATCAAATTGCAAAAGTAATGATATTTTCAGGATAATATCAGACAAACATATGCAACAACTAGTCAAAAATCTAGGAAAATCTAGTTGGTGGAACAGTGATTAATTTGCATAAAACAAAATGGCTGCCAAAACAGGGGTTAAAATTTCAAAATTGGTTAAATCGTGTTAAAAACCATTCTATTGTGTTCCACTAATCACAAAGAATCAGAAAAAGTATACTTTTACCCATCTGCGATGTATGGTTAATGAGTTATATCCAAAAACGTGAAGGGTCATATCAGGGGTCACATGATATGTCCTATGGGAGACCACAATTTCAAAATCGTCCGATTTTTTTCAAAATGGTCTAAAATTGTTTCTCTTGCAAAACTATCTACATGAAATAGTAATTAGCAATGGCTCAGATGCACTATTACTATGGTTACAGATCCAAGTAAACTTGGGGTTTTAGATTCCAATGTAATGGTAAATATAAACTTTGTTTTGCCTGATACCATAGCAACCACTGGTCTAAAGAACTTTAAACTATTACTTCATGTAGACACTTTTGCGAAAGGAACATTTTGAGACTATTTTGAAGAAAATCTGACAATGTTGAATTTTGTGTCTCCCATAGGACCTATTGCGTGACCCCTGATATGACCTTTCACATAATTGGATATAACTCATTAACCATACATCGGTGCTGGGTAAAAGTATACTTTTTCTGATTCTTTGTGATTAGTGGAACACAATAGAATGGTTTTTTAACACGATTTAACCAATTTTGAAATTTTACCCCCTGTTTTGGCTGCCATTTTGTTTTATGTAAATTAATCATTGTTCCACCAACTAGATTTTTCTAGATTTTTGACTAGATGTTGTATATGTTTGTCTGATATTATCCTGTAAATATCATAACTTTTGCAATTTGTTTGAGTTATTTTTTTATTTTTACTAGCCTAAATAGCCATGATTTTACTTCAGAGATGTGCTCATTAGAAACATTCTAATTGTTGGGACATAAAACCTATATAATGGAGTAAAAATCTATACTGTAGTAACATTATTTCCATAATATAATACTGTGGCGGTCGGGGCCCATATTCATGAGACACAGCTCTAACTCTAACTCTAGTTGGCTCCTAACTCTTTGTCTACCTGTCAAATTTTGAGTTAGCAGTGTTTCATGAATATTGGCCCTGGTGTCTTTGATGGAGCGTTCTACTGATATCATGTCACTAACAATCTCATTGAACGAGGCATGTTTCCATCCCTTTTGCACCAGTTCTTCATCTTCAGGTTTCGCTCTACCATTCTCAACAGGGGAATTTGAGCTTTGTTTCATAATTTGTGGTTACGTCTAAGTTTTTGAAGAATGTCATATTCAAAAAAGAAAATATGATTGAAAGAAATAGAGCATTGTATTAGGAAATAAGATAACATTCATGTTGAATTTTAAAAAAATTTTAAAATGAAGAGCAGAATATTCTTAAATGGTAATTGATTCTGCTTCTACAGAGTTTGACAGTCGATGATGATTGATTTGACAAGACCTATAACTGTACCGTGAAAAAAGGTATTTTAAACTGAAAGTGATCTGTTATGTAATGAAAAATAGTATTCATTTTAAAATATACTTTCAGCTTATATGAACAGTATTTTTTTTCTCCAGACAGACACGATAATCAGTCAAACATTTTTGAAAACAAACAAACAATTGTGTTGTTTTTCAATATACACAATAAATTGGTAGATAAATGGTCTAAATGTTACACATAGACGCAATGACATTTAAAGGAGTTAAAAGAATAACAAAAGAATTGAAGGCGAGTTAAAAAATTATAAAATTAATATTACACCTTTAACGAAGATTAAAGATATTAAATTCATACCAAAATGATTGATATAATTGTCCTTGAATTTAAGCAAAATCAATACACATTAACAAAAATAACAGTGGGTAGATTTCACACTGACATTATTGTTTATATATTGCACCGTTCTATTAATATTGCTTTATAATTAATAACGCATTGTTATAGGTGGAGAACCAGATTGGTTAATGATTGCTAATGCATTTTGCCGAGCCATATTTGATACACGCAACTGCACTGATTAATTTGACCTTCACAGAATTTTATTCCAAAGTGACAGCCTCAATCCATCACAACTACCGACGTGTTTGTTGACGAAAACAATACACTCGCGGTCTTAAGTATTTCCGCACAAACACTTTATTCAGCCATATCTCACAAGGCGTTTATAAGGAAACTATCGGGAAACTTATGTTGCTTTTGGTCACATCTGATAGGTTATCTAGTTAAGTGTAAAATTGAGCTCCGAATGGGATCAACCCTCTCACCTACGGGTAGGGGGCAACAACACAAGTGAGTTGAAAAACGTGATTTTTAGGTCAAATTTGATTTGACAACGCCTAGGTCAAGGTCACTTCACCGCTCAAGTTGAGTGGTCATATGAAACGTGTATATGTAATAGAGTGACAAGCAGGCGATTAAATGTCCTTGCCACGCTTGACTTCGCCAAGAGAATGCTTGGAAGCAAACGAAAAATAATTCTTCAACGCCCCCAGTTTACAAATAGAACGCTGTAGTAAAAGTGGAATGACCCTGGCGGTATATGACATTTTAAAAGGTTTTAAGAGGTTTCCAATCTGTCATATCCCGTCACAAAACACTCCACATTCATCACAGCCCTATTTCTGCAAACTGGTGGGGCGTTGAAGGATCATTTTTCGTTTGCTTCCAAGCATTCTATTGGCGCAGTCAAGCGGGACCAGGACATTTAATCGCCTGCTTGTCTTCGGAAAACTGCTCAATATTTTCTGGGCTCGCAATGCGAGCCCAGGAAATTGTCATCTTTTTTGGACCATTTTAGCGGTTTTTCTTGAAAATATGACCCATGTGTAGAGATTTTGGTGCTAAAAATGGGACCCATGTTTAGGATTTTTTTGTAAAAAACTAACCCATCCCCGTTGACCTTATATATGTGAGTACCCCCGGGTTTTGAAGGCCAACTTTTACAGAGTAAGCACGGTAAGGGTTAATCAGAAAACTCATTATGGCTCTCTTTAGCATGTTTAGTATGCTCCTCAACTGAAAGTCAATGTATGCCCTTTGGAATTGTTGAAGCGCTTTTCAATTCACTCTAAATTCAAAATATTCATCGTAAAACATACTCAGTGATATCATATTTATGAAACTTTGGAATTCAACATTGTATAGACGTATGTACAAAATACTATCTTGTTTTATTCTTTCTATTGCCCGTATTTCAATGTAAAATCGTTTATATTAAAGCTATGCTTTTAGGAAGATGCGTCACAAAGAGAACATCTTTTAATAGTTTGATTAATTCATTTCTACAGAGATTTTATAGTTTCTGTTCTCATAAATATTATTGTGGTATATTTTTACAATACTTAAACGGCTCTTCAGATGTGTCATCATTTTTGAGGTTAGCAGATAAACAAGTTATAATACAAACAATATCATAAATATTTTGAGGAATTTATATCTGAATTGAGTGACAATTTGACACAAAAACGGAATATTGAGGGAAACGAGACTTCCTGTGCCAAATTATAGTGTAGGGTTTCTAAAAAGTATCAAACTATACATTTTCATAATCATAATAATTATAGCAGTGCCATTAATTTGAATTTAATTTTATTGAAAGTGAAACAGTTTGAAAATTGGATCCTAATATATACAAAAAGTTAACGAACATTTTTCTAAAAAACGAAACATTATGAAGTTTGTGTAATTGACGTTTTGGATCCTTATGACAAAGGGAAGAATTTGACATTCATTGCAACTCAATTGGTTACTTCTTACCATTCAGAGCCAAATATATACCTTAGACTTTGAATTTCCGGACCAAAGCGATATGTAACAAGAATAGTCCTTAAAAAGGACAAACTCACGTTACCCCGGAGTCATGGTCAAGATTACACTGTGTACCAAATGCTCAATAATTATGCTAGCCATTATTCATTGCTTCTTATCATGCTTATGGAATTGTTTGTACAGCAAGTTAACTAAAATATGATTATATATAGTTTCCTATAAAATCAGACCACTCTCATAGTAAGTAATACATGCTTAGAAGCACAAAATATCTCCTTCCTCTTATGGCAAAGCTATTAGTAATTATAGGTATTGAGATGGGGATGTGATCTGAGAAATTGGAATTGGGGAGTTTTGGCTACTTTGAATAAGGAAGAAGAGATACAAGTGCTACAAACAGACAGACATATGTGTGATGCAAGAGTTCTTATAAAATAGGCCGAAAACATAGATGACCTCCAAACAAAATTTGGGGCACTGGCACTCACTGTGTGAGAAGAATGATGACATCCCAGGTATTCCCAGGCCTCAAATTCAACCTAAAAAGTGGTAACCTTGCGAATTCTTAATTCAAGGAAAATAAGTATATTACTATTCACTGAAATCAAGGACTGCAAAATCACAAAAAGGGGTATTCAAAATTTAAAACATGGGTATTACACAGAATTCCGCGGTCGGTCCGATTTTTTGCCTGTTACATGTTAATTTAGTATGAAGAAAATCTTGGAAAGATATAAAAAGAGGTAGCATTAATGAGGCACCACATCCCAATAATATACTAAGGAAACCCAGAGGAAGCAAAGTTCTCTTTTATAAGGACCATATTAGCAACGAAATGCCTTGTTGCATTTTTATTTAGGAGTATCAGTCTCTAGGAGTACAGCAGACATGAAAAGTATATGTTTTGTAATATTAAAGTATAAGAGTCATTGATGTGGGTGTCTAAAAATCTTATCATTGAAAACCTTGAAGAAATGAGGGGGTACTTTAATTTTGTCATTGATTTTGAAGAAAAAGTGGGTCAAATTAATGTAATGTTGATACCTAAATGATAAGAGTCATTAAGAGTCATTGAAAAGTGTGTCTGGAAATATTGCCAAGAATCACAAAGAAATTGGGGGGGGGGGTATGTTTTACCTTAATTTTGTCATTGATTTTGCAAAAAAAGGGGTGAAAATTAATTAAAAAATCATTGAAAAGGTGGGTTTTGAAAAAAAATAGGAACTTGTATGGTTACCACTTTGTAACTTAAGTTGTGGGACACAGATTGCCCCACATTTCCCTACTACCTCAAAAAATGTGTGTTAAAAGTTTCAAAATCTATGCTTTTGGAGGTGGTGTTTTACATTAATATTTTACAATATGGTATCAGGAAATGTTTATCTAATAAATCTAAAGTAATTTTAAATGCAGATCTATTTCTTTTAAAAGGATTTGACACACTTCAGTTCTGGGGAGTTATTTGACATACAGATACAATGTTATTCTATTCACATGGAGGAATGATATTTAGCCTAATTGACCAATGACAATGACTGTTTCAATAAACAGTTTATTTGCAAGGTCATAACACAATAGTCATGCCAAAAACCTAAGTCCCAGTGTTTTCATCAACACCACGTAATGCCCATTATGAATTTTAGTGGTAACCATCTACACAAAGCAGTCTCTTAACAGCTTTCAAGGTCCAATGAATCTCTCAAATCTTGTGCACATATAGAAAGAGATTTGTTGTTGAAGAGGCCATTGATCAAATCAAAGGCATTCTCACTGCGTGAGAAAAATGCATGGCATGTTTATCTGAAAGCTTAGCCCTTCTATTTTCATTTGTCTGAATGATTTCAAGAATAAATGGGAACGTTTCTTCATATTGTTATATTTCACCCTGCACTCTCGAAATGTATGGTATAATATTCACTCTGCGTGATGTTGCTTGGTATAATTTTTGGCAAATAAGGATCACAGGCCACGTAAATCCCATACTTAATAACAAGAAAGAGACAAGAAGCATTTCAGACAACTACGCATGACCGACAGCTAATAGACCAATCAGGATCAAGCAGCCATATTAACACGTGCTGCCTTCGATAATGTTTCGCATACTTCGTGTTTCCCGGGTCACTTAATCTTTCCCGTTTATTTTGTTTATGGATATGCAAGACGCCATATGTAATTTGAATTTCCATATTCAACATGTTGAATTGAAAACACTCGTAGGCCTATATACTATGTCTGTCACGCATGAAGCTCCGAAGTCCCTTTCAAACGGGTTTGTTCTCTACTACTCCCGTTTATTTGATGATCTGTGAGAGAAGTATGGAAAAAACCGAAGAAGACGGTAGACGATAAAACCCGAAGGAAATGCTTAAATTAATATATTTAAGCCGCTTAGTCCAAAGAAGCCGAACACACTTTTGTACATATATCCTGAAAATCTAGCCTTAATTCTGCGTAAAACACGTGTCATGTAGATGAGTGTGACTCTTGGTCCATGAGGTCAAATCCGATATTGCAGATCCGCGCTGCCCGTCTCCG
>JXSR01S030759.1:29013-41094 GCA_000969725.1 Ophiothrix spiculata | reverse complement strand
ATGTGGGTCGTAGCATATGCAGTGTACATATGGAATGTGTTAGTACATGTGGTATTGTAAGCTTATGAAATTACATGACAGTCTGTGGGACACTCGAGCCGATTCGAAAGGCACCTTGCACTGTACGTATAGCATACCCCATGAAGGAGTCTATTGGTACAGGGGACCCACGGCTTTACGTGACTGTCCAACCACGGAGCAAGAAGAGTAAAGTTTCTTGCTCAAGGAAACAAAGGAGACAAAAACTGCCCGGCCCGGGGCTCGAACCCACAATCTCTGTATTACGAGACCCGTACGTACTCTAACCGCTCAGCCACGCTCCCCTCGATAACATTGACATTGTAAGGTTAGTGAAAGGGTTTCAAACACTTTTCCTGACTTTTGCTGAGTACAGATCACAGATTGGTTTTCAAATGTTGGGGAGCAAAATTAATTTACTTTCTTGGGAATTTAAATAAAATAGATTACAATTATTGCCATATTTATTTTTATTTTTAATTTTTTAAACACTTCCATGTCATGATCTTTCACATTCCATCCATTTCATGTCTTCTTAATATTTGTTGACAAATTGTTTTACCAGATTTATTTTCACACACATGGAAATATTTTTTTACAAACTTGAAATTATTTTTGCAAATTGAAAAAAAATAGAACTTGAAATATTTAGGCAGACAAGAAGTATCAAATTAGGACAATTAGTAGATGAATACATATTTTTTTGTAAATAAAAGTTTGTAAACAAGTTTGTGAAAAAACATTTTTGAACTTGCAAACAAAGTTATACAAAATAGTTAAGTTTGTAAGTTTACATTCAAATTTGTAAAAGAAAAGTAGTACATACAAGTTTTTTAAAAATCCAAATTTTCCAAACTCTGTGTAAGAAAACTGGTAAAAAATATTTTGAGTTTGTACAAATATTTCAAGCTTGTCGTTTGTCAAATTACTTTGAAGTGTTTTTGTTGTTTGCTTCTTGTTTGTAAGAAATATTTTCAAGCAGGTTGTCGCAACGATGGCCTGCTCTGCCGGTACAGACCTTGGCCGACCAGAACAGAGCTACTGTATAATCACTTCTAATCTTGAAGTGAGTATGGGCATCCCATCGATTACCTGCTGTGAAATTCTTGTAATCTGACCACAGTTTTGGTCGTCAGGATGCCCTGTACCTGCCGGATTACCACTTCAGTTCGATGGAACTCACAATTCAGATACGTATCTGAATTTGGATACCCCCGTATCAAAATTCTGATACACGTATTGATACACGTATCGGAATTTGGATATGGAGGGGTATCCGAATTCTGATACGCCTGTCATTGCGCAGGTAACGAATCGATAGCGCATGCTGACAAGTACATGTAGAAAATCTTTCTTGCATCTACGATAAATGGATATGTGAAAATGTCATTTCCATATGTGCAATTCCAGCAGAACAGCTTTGAAACATGTCCTGATCATCAGCTGATATCCCGTTTCAGCTGTTTTTAATCCAAATTCAGATACGGGTATCAGAATTTTGATACATGGTATCAAAATTCAGATACGTTTCCGAATTGTGAGTTCCGCCGAACTGACTTATAGTACTTACAACCGAAACATTTCCAGCTCCAGTCTGGAACCTTGTTCACTAGACAGCATATATATGGGCAGATCATCCAAAACTGGCAACCCAAGGAGTTGTTGACATCATCGTCATCTAGAGTTGCCAGTCTATAATACCAATCCATCCCAGTCATCTCCGAGTGAACAAGATTCTGGAGCTGAAAATATTACGGTCGTAATAAGTGCTATATAATTTCGTGTATTTGAAAACAGAACTATTCAATCTAGTATGTAGATATGAACAATCCTGATGAAACTATTCCAATTTCAATGTCTGAACATATTCATCTCTAAATACATTGTATTTACTAAGTTTGCCAAAAAAGTTGCAAAATTATTTCCAAGTCTGGAAGTATAAATAACAGTCTGTGTAAACGTATTAAAGTTTTAAAGATATTATATGTAAGAAATATTTTCCAAGTTTATATTAAAATATAAGGGTAAGTTTAAGTTTGTGCCAAAATAACACAGATTTGTGTGGAAAATTTCCCTTTTTGTGTAAATTTGAAAGTTCATCGTTTTAACCAATACCTTAATTTTAAGATTGATACATGGGTGACCCACCCATGTAATGGGTGGGTTCCTTTATCTTTAACTAGTATTTTCATGGATGGAATTTCACAACTTCTAGCAGCATGTCCATACCCAAACCTAACTTTAGGACCCCCGGCCCTGGTGCAATTATACAGAATCATAGTTGTACAAAGGGAAAACGTTCGTTTCGTTTTGCAAGAATCGAAATTGTCTGAAACAGTTACAATTATTACATAATTCAATGAAAGAAACTGATTCTCATATCTGAATGCTACGAGAATCGATTCTCGGATTCTTGCTGAACTTTTAACCCTGTTGTACCTAGAAAGTTTTTTTTTTTTTTTTTTTTTTTTTTTTTTTTGTCTTTATGAGGTTTTTTAATCACCTGTTACTTGGAGCTGGTGGGGGAGAGAAGGCAAAATATGTGAAATAGGCCAGCACACGACTCAAACCAGATTTCAGGACTTTAATCAAAGGACTTAAAAAACAACAGACAGCAGAAAAAAAAGTGCAGGAACAAAACCCACTTAATTAAGACAATGAGGAAGAGACCTGACATGATGCAAGTCGTGCCTTGACCTTTACAATGTTTTACCACCAGCTCCCTTCTTCATCATATACAATAAGACACAATCCAAATAGGTGATGTTTTATAGAAAGTGAACAAACCCACCCACAAAACACTCCCCCCCAACCACACCACCCTCCCCTAACCCCACACACAGAAACAAAGACACCACAAATAGTTACAAAGTCCCACATTAGCTATAGAATTATATAAATAAAAAAAATATTTAATGAAAAAAAATTTAAAGAAAATTAAAGTAAATGAATATGTAAATAAATATATTTAAAAAAAATTAGGAAGCAAGGTCAAAAGAAAATTTTTTCAAATGTTTACTCAATTTGCCCTAGAAAGTTGGTAAAAGAAGCTGAGGATATTTTCTGTGTTTTACATAATATTGCCGGCAAGAATAATGGCATTATGGCAAACAACATGTGTTGACATCATCAGTTTACTTGATCTTGTTATTATTGGGCCGCTATGTCTGGCTGTATTTTTACTCAGGAGCAGGAGCTAGTCTACCAATGTGGGACATTCAAGGTAATACAATGATCACTAACAGCTACATCAGGTTGACTCCTGATAAGCAAAGTCGGAGAGGAGCTATATGGAACAAAGTGGTAAGTCTTCTACAGTGAAACCTCGTTACTGCAAAATCTGCTAACTCAAAAACCCTGATAACACAAAATTTGATTTTGAAGTCTCTGGCACAGAATTTTGTATGTCTAATAGATATAGGTGATGGATATCATCGATTTTGCGTTAGAGAGGTTCCACTGTATTATGATACGACATTAGGCATTGTAGTCAAATTACTTGATTCAGCACGATAATGTATATACATGTAGTTTATTCATTAGGCATTCATTGGTTGTCCTCCACCGCCCACCCCGATTTTTTAAAACTGGAAAAGAGTTTTTACTGTACAAAAGTATACCGCGCCTAATTTTCAGATTTCCAAAAAAGGTGGGTTTTTTTTCTTTGAGAATTTTGATCTTTTGAAAATATTTTTCAAGTTGTTGTTTTCATTTTAATACTGTCTTTAGACTTGTATATAAAGAGATTTTCGGTACAGTAGACTTATTTGCATAGAGGCCATACATTTGAAAAAAAAAATTGTGGAGGACAACCAAACAATTTATTTTTTTTGGCCTTAATTACTAATACATTGTTTCTAACTGTCCACTAATTAGGCCCGTCTCACTCAATTCCCAGTTTCCTGTGCAATGTTTCCTGATTTTGGTCAGATACAAATTACAGATCAAGTAGTTCATTATATCTGATTATTTTTTTTTCTTCTTGTTTTTAAACCTTTTTGGTAAATGATGGTTTTATATCAATCTTTTACCTGGAAGATTCATTTTAAACACTCTCTCGCTCCCTTTCTGAAGTATCATCAGGACCACTTATCCACTTATAACAGTGGAGCATGGGCTGATTGCATGGGTGTGAATTTAGCATGCTGTGCTTGAGTAGAAGTGATTTTGTGAAAGTTGAAAAACAATGAAAAAATCTTCAACTCAACCTCGAAAAAAAAAGTTGAACAGGAAACTGGGAATTAAGTGAGAAGGGCCTCAGTGCAAATCCATGCAACAACTGCGCTGCAGATCATTATCCATACTAATTGAACATGGTTAATAACACTGTTACTTGATCACTTAATTATTAAATATCACAGGTGAATACTCTGTAGAAAATCAATTTGTACACCAAGCTTCCCAAATTCTTCAATTCTTTTAATACAATTTTATTGATAAATTTGCAAGGATGCAAAGTGATCGAGTTAAATAATATGTGACCCGTCATATCGAAAGGTACCTTAAGGTCGGCAAAATTAAAATTGATTTTTTGGTCTCATCTGAAATGTTATATTTTAAGCTTTAAAATGACACCTTGCTTTTGGTTTATGGATGTTCGATTACAAAGTTACATCCAAATTGGTAAAAGGTATCGGGCTGATTCCGAAAACTAAAGTTCTGAGAAAATCAAGTTTAAAGTTTCTGTACTGGTTAAACGTGAATGGAGAAAGGATTTTTATCTCGGTTTTTAAAACAGTTGTCTTATGTTTTGGATGTTGAAACCTGATTAATATGATAGAATACACTTCAAAGATAACGTTTCTGATGAAATTAGAAATTCGACCTTGGACGTGATTTTTGACTATGCTCAGCTTCAATGGCCTGTATCTCGTAATTAACTATGCCGGTATTAAGGTACCTTTCGATATGACGGGTCACATATATGCACATGGTACCCTATCAGGTTCTTTGCTCCGGGACTTATACCATTATGCTGTGGAGACAAGCCCTGCCTATTGACTTATTATTGTTTGGCCTTTCCATGTCCATGCCTCATATATATTTTACCAGAGAACTTACAATATGTAGGATAATTATTCTGCTAAAGTTAGTGGATGATTGCAGAATTTAACAACCTTATGTAAATGATATATCCCACTAAGCTAAGGTACATGTATAGCCTTTATATCTGTAAACTGCAGCTACCCCCATATGTTATCCACCTGTCAATCAAGCTTGTTTAACCAAATTTTTCAGAATTCTTTCTTTGAACATGCAGGTTTGGCATATATCTCTCTGGTTAAAGAGATTAAAATTAATCAGTTATTGCATGATCACTGATTCCCACTAGTAGATGTCTTTTGGTGCTGGTTTCTCGACAAACCATATCTGCATTTCTGATAGAATCCTTGATAATTCCATAATTAATAATACTAACTCATTTCATCATACACTATTAACTTGTAGTTTCTGATGACAATCCTAGCCTCCTATGGTATATAAAACAAAAGCTTACAGATAGTTTTAACAAGAGCACAAAAGCTAATTCACACTTTTTTCGTAGATGTGCTGCATGTTTTAGACTTGTAATAATGGCACTGGCTCTGGAGGAATTTGGTGAGAAAAAACAAATCTCCAACCCTGTTCTTTTACATTGGTATGCACAAAACAGGACTTAAGTCAGTCCGGACTAAGTGAAATTTGATTCCTTGAAAAATAACACTTTTTTGGAATCTGTTATAATTTATGACCTTGCTTCTAAAGATATATAGTTGACTATTTGTCTCTTTTGGAACATTAGCACTTTAAAAAAAAAAGAAAAAGAAAAAAGATTTAGTCAGGGACTTACTATGGGTATGGGACTAACTAAGTTAGTCCTGGGCTAAACCATTTTTTTGGGTCCAAAAATAATTGCGATGTTCTAAATCAAACAAATGAACTAAATAGTAATTTGAAATTTTTAAACGAGATAGAATGTCTTATTTTTCAACATTTTAAATTTCACTTATTCCAGGACTAGTTATAGTCCTGTTTTGTGACTATAGCATTATTATTATTATTATTTGAGCTTTCATTATACAGGGTAGCTTCTTCAGTGTCAAGGCACTGCTATCCTAGAAGGCCCTGTTACAATTGAAAATTTACATATAACATACATGTATAGACAATAGCATGAATGGAGAGTTCCTCTGTAGAAACAAACAAAAAGCTGAATTACTGTAAAACAAGAAATATTTGCGGAAAGAAAATTTTGCGAATTTCAGAATCTAGGGTTTTTTGGCAGCAATTTAATTTCACTAATTGCATCAGCATGCCATTGAAATCCTTGTTCATAATTAATATTAGCGGCAAATTAATTTTGCGATTTTGGGGTATCAGCGAAATTAAATTTTGTTTTACAGTATTGAAAAATCAATTTCAACAAGAAAAGGTTTATCATAGCCATATCAAAAGATAATTTGTTTGCTTGATGAAAACAAAATTCTTTGTAAGTAATGATAAAAGTAATCATAATAGATGAAGGGAAATTGTTATTTCTACAATTTCAAGTACCGTATCACCTTTTATTTATTGTACAACACAAACCAAATTTGGAAAAAAAACTCAGAAAAATCATACCTTTACCTTTTCCATAAACAAGCTAAAAGTAAAATAATGCTTTTTTAAAAAAGGTATTTTGTTCATTTATAATATTTAATTAAAGGACTTCAGGAATATTTTGGTCAGGAAAAAACAAAACATTTTTCCTCAGATTTCATTTCATTCAAAGTGATATTGCTGATAGTGATATCAGCATGTGAAATAAACATTGTTATGATAAGCTTGGAGTATTGACACAGATGAAGTCAACAAATGTGGGTTGATTTTGACTACAACCTTGTATTGTCAAACAATTGTCAAAGTATTTCAAACTTATGAGATATATCCGGTGGCAAATGTGTGGCAAACATTGTCAGCTGAGATCATAGATATAGAGGGAGATCCAGACTGCCTGTACTGCCAAGTGTAGTAGCGTTGTCATATTGGGGGTATTCAGGTCCACATGAGTCCTGCCAAATCATACTTAAATTGCAGACGTTCTGCTGTGCACAGTAATTGTGATTGTAGCTAACATCTATGCCAGGGATTCTCAACTAGCGGCACATGCACCAAATGTGCCGATTTGACTATTACAGATTGGCGCTTTTGCTCTCTCAAAAAACAAAGAAATACATTAGAAATACACTGAAAACCAGATGCATGTGGCGCTTTAGCCGACAATTTTCTCATTAATGTGGTGCATTGTAAGAACTAGTTGAGAACCCCTGATCTATGCAATATTAGTCAAACTGACTAAGAAGACTGTATTTCGTGGCAATCCGTTCTTTGATTCCGTATGCCAAACTCTCAAACCTTGAGATTTATGTTGACATTAAATATCTGCAGAGTTTTGTTTTCCAAGAGATATTTCCAATCTCAAAGTATTATACCATTTTCCAATTTATGCAATATAGGTCTATAATCTATTAATTCTGTGAAATCTTCTCAAAAGACGGATCTATTGGGAAAGTGGATGCAGTATTTTAAACCTTATAAGCTATTAGTCAAGAGATAATCTATCAAGTTTCATGTGAGATACTGGAGTGCTTGTAAAGATATCATACAGGCTTAGGGCTGTGTGCTACTATTACACATTAATTTTTTAGGCTGTTATAAACCCAGTACATCTTCACTTGGTATTTTACTCTCAAACACCTTTTAAACCAAAAGTATATACATGTAGTGCTATCAAATTTATTTTCATTTTTTTAATTAATAGAATAAATGACTTTTTAAGTATGTCAAAACATTTTGGGTTAAAATGGTCAAATATTTTGTTTTTAAAAACTTGATAACACTTTAGATTGTTTTTTCCAGCCAAACAGGGTGCCAAATTGGGAGATCCACTGTCATTTCAAAGTTCATGGTCAAGGCAAGAGCTTATATGGAGATGGGTTTGCTTTATGGTACACCAAGGACCGCATGCAGGAAGGTAAGATGCAGGAAGGGGCACTGACATATGAGCAGGATACCTATGTCCAGTGGTCAAGACCTTTTTAAAGCTTTCGTCACCCATTCTTAGGTTTATACCCCACTTGCGGCATGAACAGTTATTTAGACCCTTCCCATTGATATATAAAAAAATATCAACTCCAACTACAGAAAATAATCACTAAATTTGACAATTTACTACTGTAGTCTTTATTGGCCAAATTTTTGTTTGGTACACTACCTAGAACCCTAAAATTACTTCCAAAGGTACATTTTTGAACAAAATTGGGTCAGAAGACCCCAAATCTGAATGGACCGGGGTAAATCCGTGAAACATATCTGGCTGTAATTGTATGTGAATGAATTCAGCAAAATCAGTTGCATATCATTTCAACAACCGATTTCAAGTAGTCAGATACCATGAAATCTAGGCCAAATATGCAATTTGATTTTCTAATGCGAGTGGAAGAAAGTTGTATTTGTAATAGCTCCCATAAATGTTATATTCAAACACCTTGGCCCGTATTCCAGAAAGGTGTTTAGCTAAACCACGGTTTAACTGAGACGAGTCATTAACAAAAAGAGGACATGGAATTATTTCAGAATGGGTTGCCAAGACTTATGGATTTCTTCAATACTCACAGCAACTTCTCATTATTTAGATCCTGTTCAGTTCAACTCGTGTTGTTTCTGGTAAATGAACTCGGGTTCACTTTTGGTAAGTGAGTGAACTCACTCACTTTTCAAATTAATGACACATTGGATTTTTTTACCATTAACAGGAGCAGTATTTGGAAGCAAGGATTATCATGTTGGTTTGGGAATCTACTTTGATACATACAGTAACCACAATGGACCACATAATGTAAGTTCTCATGGGAAAGCTTGAAACCCTAAATGTTGACCTGTATCAAGAAAGAAATATTGCTTGTTTCTGTTAGTGGAGTGTATGCAGGGACTGTCTTTTGAAAAATGCCAGGCGAGCTGCAAATCACTCTACTCCAGACTTTTAGGTGAGCTGTGGGAGAGTGATTTGACATAATTTGCAAGGAATTGTATCATTCATATTCTGCCTTGCAATTGTTTATGCCAATGGTGGGTGAGTAATAAATAGCTCTCCCCAGCTTCATTTAAGGAGAGTGATGGCGAGTAATCACTCTCACTACGCCTAAAAAAACAGTGCCTGTGTATGAATTGAGATAATAGTTCCATTTCATTTAACAGTTAAGACCCTCTGTGAAAGATTTATTCTAAATCTTGCTGAGGGTATGTAGGCTCATTTTTCATAAAGATGTTCAGTGTGCTGTTTAATTTTTAATCCGGAGAGGTTACCTGAACGTGAGATAAGACCAATTGTTATGGTAATTAGGCAAAATATCAGACCTTATAAATGTTTCAGGAGCTGAGTTGCACATGAGCTTCTAAAGCTCTTCTGAACAACAATCCAGGAGTGTGTTTCTCCAAGCTCCCCACTACCATTATTTATAAAAACCCTGTTTCACATTGGAAAAGTTAAAATTGAGCTCCTCATTACACTCCTCACCAAACTCAGCAGAATGGTTTACAAAGCTCCTACAATTTTTAGAAATCTTGAAATCTTAAAATATGATCCAAATGATAAAGTCTTAGAGTATGGACAATGCAAGTTATCCCAAAATACGGAGTATTCCTATAATAGTACGGGTTGAAAACCTGACCCATCCCTGTAGTGAGCATGTTTTTTTAAAAATATGAGTACCCGACCCATTTACAGCCTGTGGTTTGTCACCCCATTTTTCATTGGAATTGTACATTTATGTAACTACATGTACCATTGCGATAGCTTGCTTCACTTACGATCAATAACCGATTCTGAGTTAAAACTACTATCATTGTAGCACGTGCAAACATCACTAGAATCAGAATATCCAACAAATGGTGAAAATACTAAACAGAGTGCAGGCCACTTCTAATTTCACTTTATACTGCATGATAATGACCCATTGTCATAACATAAGGGTGATATGCAACCATGTATGTAACATGTATTGTTTCCCACTGAATAACATCCCTCCGAGATTTTGAATTCATGATCCTTTTATCAAAAAACCTAAAAAACCCTTTTATAGGTGAAGTCTAAATTTAAAATAGATCAGGGAAAAAACTTCCGCAGCATGTCTCATTTGTTTGTTTTTTCAGCATGCACATCCCTACATTTCAGCACAAATAAATAACGGAACCTTACATTATGACCATGACAGAGATGGAACACACACAGAGCTGGCCGGATGCCCTGTACAGTTTAGAAATAAAGAAACAGATACACAAGTAGCTATCAGATATATGAAACAGAGACTTACAGTAAGTGTTATTATGCAAATATTGACTGCCCCAGTGTGCAATAGTATACAAATAATGAATGTTATGAGTGCAATGGTAAGAATATTTTCATGAGATGAAAAATAAAATGTTACATTCGCCTCGTTAAATGGAACATTTAATTTTTCATCAAATGAGAATATTCTTTTTTATATCATGATTGCAGTGATTCGAGCTGTGCAATAATTTTTTTCCATTGCACGGCATGAAACAAACCTGTGTGATATCATGATATAAAACAAATATTGAATGCCTATATATGCTCGTGTAATAGTACAAATATTTCATTCGGTCTGATCTATTTCACGAAGCGTACTCGGCTACGCCTCGTGAAATAGAAATGATATATTTTGTATACTATTGCACTCTCAGGCATTTAATATTTGTATATCATTTATGAATTCAAACTTTCATTATTTGGTTTATATAACTCATGTAAGATTCTTGTCATTTGATGCATTTCACTTCAATATATCTTGAAAGGCTTATTTATACTATACAGTCAACTATGCATTGACGAACAGAGTGCATTTTTATTTTCCATTTGCACTGGTCGTGTGCAATGGAAAATAAAAAAATGCATTTTTTCTGACGAGTAAAAAATGATCAACCAATCAAATGACAAGAATCTTTGTATGAGTTATATAATATAAAATATATCATGAGGATAAATTTTGACTCCTCAATTGTACAAGTATCAGTCAATATTTGACCAGATTATATTTTTTACTATTGCAAACAAAACGAAAATCAAAAAGTTAAAAAATGCAACGTAAACTCTCAAATGTTCCCCTGACTCAAGTTTTATGAAAGCTGAGCACGTAATAAGCTCATTGTTTACCTGTGTGCTGTTACAACAGTGATAGCTTGTCCAATCACTTCGAATGAGATACTTTAATGTGGGATACTTTCACAGGGTTAATTTTTATTTTACCAATGCTCAACATTTCAGTACGATTTCAAGTTAGGGTCAATATAAACACACAAAAAATTCATGCCAAATGACGCAACATCTGAATGGGTGTTTTGAATTACAAATTCCATTCAGAAGTCATTTTTAAAAAAATTGTTATATTTAGCTTGTCTGAAAGCCCAAAAATGTGTTTTTTGGTCATAAATCAACATCACCATCATGTTCGTTGTGAAAATTCCTTTCTGAAAATAAACTTGCAAAAACGTAAAATTGAGTAACGAGCGCTATGAGTAACATGTTGTCCCCCCTTAAAGTTTTCAGGTGAGCTGTAGGCCAGTGGTTTTAATTAATTATAACAACAAATGTAGGTGAGAGATAAATAGCTCTTTAATTCGGAGTGTTGGCAATATCACTCTTGCTTGCCTCATAAGACAAGACAAGCTATCACAATTTTGACTGATTTTGTTTTGACAGATAATGACAGATGTTGATGGTAAACGTGAATGGAAACCTTGCATAGATGTTGAGGGTGTCAGGTTACCTACAGGGCTATTCTTTGGCGCATCATCTTCAACGGGTGATTTAGCAGGTAAGGAAGCAATTTTGAGAAACCCTGATTGTGACCTATATGCTTCACCTCAGCAAGTCCTAAGACTGACAATCCCCTTGTGTACGGGGCATGTTATGACATTTTTAAATTGATAATAATTTAATGGCAAAGGTTATATACACGACCGTCTTTCGCGTAACTAGCGAAAGGTTATATACACGACCGTCTTTCGCGTAACTAGCAAAAGCCT
>JXSR01S030759.1:11205-28963 GCA_000969725.1 Ophiothrix spiculata | reverse complement strand
TATACACGACCGTCTTTCGCGTAACTAGCAAAAGGTTATATACACGACCGTCAAATTTCAAGTTGAAGACATATAGAATAGACTTGTGGTGTTCTGAAAATACCAAATTCGAAGACAAAAATAACACATAAAGCACAAAAAAATCTGATTTAAAGAAAAAAAATAAGAGACTATAAACTTTGGCCGGAAGTGGCTCTCCTAGTGGCGTGTACCATTAAAAAATTACTTCCCAGTACAGGCACAAACAACTAAATATATTTCCTGAAATTATAGCAAGTAGTAGGGGTAAGTGGGGTAATCCCGAACACCTTTACTCTGAAGCCTATAAGTTGACAGTAAAGCAAGGTTTACCAAAAATAACTTTACCGATACAAAGTGGAAGCATTATCCTACCTAGACATATGATTTTACAACAGCGGCGTAGACAGGGTGTTTGGCGCCCGGGGCAAGAGGTGAAACTGGCGTCCCCACCGGGGGTGTGGGGGTATGGTGCAAAAAACTGGCGCCCCCCGGGACACCCCTTAATTCCAACAGCTTTGAAAAACTCCTCTTTTATTGGCGAAAATGGGTAATTTCTGCTATAATTTGCATAAGTTTTTGTCAGCGCGCGAAGATCGCAAAAATAATTGCGTTTTTTGGCAATAAAATTTGCTTATTTAAGCTACCAAATACTGAAATTGTAAGGGCGCGCGTAGCGCGCAAAAAAAAAGGAAAAAAATTGGCTTATTTCAGAAATGTTGGTCCAATTATTTTTTATGTAGTGACGATTTGGCGCCCCCCTAGAGGTGGCGCCCGGGGCAACTTGCCCTCCCTTGCTCTCCCCTAGCTACGCCGCTGTTTTACAAACTAAAACTTAATATAAAAGAAGTTATGGTCCAAACAAAAAATGGCAGTGTTCGGGATTACCCCGCGGCCGTGGGGTAATTCCGAACGTGCTTTTTCAATAGCAAGTCCGTATGGGGCAAAAATTTAATTTTCTGTTTCTTGTAGTACAAATAAAATAATAATCATACATATTGAAAAGCTGTGTTTCAAATTTGGCAAATTTATTGGTCACGTCGATACTGGTTGCCATGGAAACGGGGTATTGCAAACCGTCGTTCGGGATTACCCCGCGGTCGGATTACCCCACCTTACCCTACAAGGTGACGATAATGGACCGTAAACATCCATTACATGCTTTTGAAGTTATTGATAGCGACGGTCTTGTATATAACGTTTTGGTATCTGCATACATGACTAGTCTTGTATTTAACGTTTTGGTATCTAACTACACGACTAGTCGTGTATATAGTCACTGCCTAATTTAATACACTGGCAAAATTTAACAACAACAAATTTGAAGTGAAAAAATCAGACCTGTCAGGATTTGAAATCTGCACCTCAAGCTTTCTGGATGATTATTTAACCACCGAGGCTCACAGGTTCATATGAATATCACTAGATATTCTTAAGGGTTTGTTCACAAATACTTGTAGTGGGGACCTGATGCAAAAACAATTATTGCGGAAAATTTTCGAAGCCCCCCTTTTCGACCTCGAAAAATTTCAGGGCCCCTTTTTTGCAACAAAAATTGGTGGTCAGCCCCATAGAAAAGCATGTAAACTAAATTTTTACTTGAAATTTTTTTTTCAAGGCCCCCCTTACGAGGGTGAAATTTTTTAAAAGGCCCACCTTTTCGCATTAGGCCCCCCTAAACAAGTGTTTGTGAAAGGTCCCTAATATTGTATGATGTTGGTCACTAGACACCTGTGAGGATAATGAATCTTGACTATTAGAATTTGTATCTTATTGCTCAATGGTAAAATATTGCCTGGAAAACAACAAGTATGGGGTTGGCATTGTATGGATAATGAATTTAATGTAGGCCTAACGGATATAACTATATGGATAGTTACTTCTTATCAGGCATACGTTTGTTCTAATACATTGATGTGTGACAAAACCATGAATGTTCAAGGACTTTGATATTTTTCAAATCTGACCCCTTGAGGCAAAGGAAGAATAAACATTTTCATCTTACTCAACCTTTTTAATTTTCTAGATAATCATGATATTGTATCCATCAAAGTGTATGAATTAGAAGTGCCAGACGCAGATGGCAGTATGGACTACGCCAATGTAGACGTATCAGCAGATTTCTTTGCTTCACCAAGAGGTAAGGATTTATCACACTTACAGTGGAATCTTTTAACATAAATTGATAAAAGAGGGCCTAGAATTAGTTTTTGTTATCAGAATTTTGTGTTAGTATATTATTAATTAAATTTTGGAAAAAGTATACTTTAAGGTCCCATCAAAAACTTGACCCTAATCATGACCTGTCCCTAACACACTAATCATGGCCCTACCCTAACCCTGATGCGAAATTTCAATCTATTTTCCAGAATGTTTAACAACAAAATCCATATATATATATATTATTGAAATCATTAAATTTTTTACAAAACAAATCAGGGTGCGTATGCCGAGAGAGTGTGTGACTATGCAGCGATAGCAAAAATGCACTGCGTGTGTCCTGATTGGTCGATAAACTCCACAATCCAGTGGAAAGATAAATCTTCCGTACTACAGAAGGTGATACGTTTGTTTACTCAATGTATTTATAATAACGTTGAGTAAACAAGCATTCAGATGTTCATGATTTAACGACTTCAATAATAGTAGTCAGTATTCCTGGTTTAGATATTGAGATTGCCCCAATGTAAATTTTTACACAAAGCTAGCATAGCAGATACAGCAATTGTTAGATATGTTATTAGAAAATTTGCACTTAAATTCTTTTAGCAGAGGTAAAATATCAAGACTAATTTGTTTAATAAAACCACCACCTGATTTTCCCAATTTGTGGTTAGTTTCTTAGAGCATTACAAGTGCATAACAAGATGTTTGGGGAAAGTTCATCTGAAGGGCTACTTCATAACTACGTCATCTACTCAAGTATGTCACCCCTCATATACCTTGCCAGCAGCCATCTTCCTTGTTTCAGGCATGATTATCTTCAGGTTTTTGCCTGAATTCAGGCAAAAATGCTTGGATCTTCACTGTACAAAAGTATAGGGAAATTCACATTTTCAGGCAAAATTACAAAAAGCCATAACCATCCCTGTTGTTTTTATGTAAATCTCCCTACTTGTACAATCTCTATGCATTATCAGAACTTAGCAGGTGTAGTGTATATTTATTTTACAGTATTTTTAAGAATTAAGTTTCTCCGTTCAGGGTTTTTGGACAACGACGCTTTTTGCTACCGTGATTTTCGTGAAAGTCGACTCGTTTACGCATGTTTGATTGATCTAGTTCCAGTGCTTGTGAAGCGCCGACAATCGCGCGCATAATGCTCAAGTTACACGATGCAGTACGCGGACAAACTTAATAAATAAAACTACTGTAGACGGCTGCAGAGGTATATTGATGGTTGTTTTCTTAAAGACAAATCATGAGTGTTAAGTACTTCTGAAGGCCTCAAGGAATTTTTATAGGGGAACCGGTACTCGCTGCCATTTTGATTTCACCGCCACACTTCGAGAGTCTTCGCAACGGATTAGCAGGAAAATTGGTATACTTTGATCAGAGCAAGTTGTCAATTGAAGATTTACGCGATCTGCCAAGATATTGGCCCAAACTCCAAATTTATGCGGAGGTACAATAACTCTGCTCCATGAGCGACACAACATGGTGGAGAAAACCGGTTCCCCTATAAAAATTCCTTGGAAGGCCTTCAGAATTCCTTGCCTTTATTGTACCTTGGGTTTGTGAAGGAGGAAATTGGCTGTGTCCCTTTTAAAAGAATTGTTATTGACAAGATTGTTTATTTAAAGATGTGTTTTTTGTCTCTTTCTTTCTTTCAGATCACGTAGATGATCCAAAAGGTGCTTTCAAAAATGCCACGCTAACTTGGAAAAGGACATTTCTACTAATCTTTTGTATTATAATTGGTATTATGGTTTGCATAGTTGTCGGTGTAGTTGTATTTCAAAAAAGACAAGATTATCAACGAAAAAGATTTTATTAAAGAATGTCAAACACTTTTTATACTGTTAGGTAGGAAAATAGGTACATAACAAGTAACCCTTTCCAGTCATATGCTGTATATTATGCTCAGGCTTTGACATTTCAGGCGAGTAAGTTTGATCACTTGCCTTAATGCTCACCTCAGAAACATTTGGAGTATTGTTTGTAACATCTTACAAATTTGCTGTTTCTCTGTTTTTTTATTCATAAAGCCTGTTGTCAAGTTGTACTCCGCACTGTATGCAACCCTCTGCATTTCACGCAGTTGGATGTGATTGGTCGTTACCGTGATTGTCAAGTCGAAGTTCTTGTCACTGAAGAAAATTGACCAATCATCACGATCATTATGTGTGAGCCTTGTCGGCCGATTTAAATTTGGAATTATGCATACGCATGGGCTGCGTAGAAGCTCGATTGTTTGAATATTCTGGAAGCGATTTTCAGGGAGCTCTTTTGCAGATAGACCACTTTCATATGTCCCATAATGCATCTTAAAAGTACAACAAATTGCGCAGTCGACCATATTTTAAGTTGTGCGCAATGCGCAGAACTTATAATATGGCCGCTCATTCAATTTGCGGTACTTTCAAGATGCATTATGGGTGATACGAAAGTGGTCTTATTGACTTTAAAGCTCTCTTAAACATGCTGAGGAGTGTTATTTGTAGCACATTTGAGGTCGATTTCATTAACATTTAGCAATGGTTGCTAACCCCGTTTTGATCGCTAACTCCCAAAAATGATCGCTAAATAGCGGGTATTTTTTAACAATTTAGCAATCATTTTTGGACTTAAGCGATCATAATGGCATTAGCGATCATCATTAAATGTTAGTGAAATCAGCCCCTGGACTTTCAAACTTCCAAACTGGTTAATTACCATTATATTCTATTGCCATGCATATATTTGGTTTGGTGTCAATATCTGAAATACAGCCCTCAGATTTTAATTTTTCTCCAAATAGTGCAAGGCTGAAAAGGGCATCCGGCAAGATATCTACTAGCAAAATTCAGCAGTTTACAATGCCGGGAAGATTGCTTGAAAAAAAAAATGGCCGCCAAACTGGAAAGGGTTCAATAGGTAGATAAGTTTCAGTTCAAATTTTCTGTTCGTTATTTGTTTGTTTTTGCAAAATTATTTTTGTTAGTGTTAATTGTTAGTTATCTTAGATAATGTCTGATATTTTACCTTAAAACTCTCGTGTTGGTAAAATGATAAGGTTAAGTTAAAAGTTTTGGTTAAGTATTAAGTTTGTAGTTGATATTATAACAAAAAACAACAATTCAAAAGTCAAAACTCAAATCCCTTTAAAGGGAATGGTATTAATCCATTGAACACAGGAAAGCAACCAAGTCCATGTTTTCGCGCCAAGGCCAAAGGAAGTATATTGCCTGACAATAATGATTACTATTCAGAAATCAATATTGGACATTGATCAATACCTCATTTTGCCTGTGAAGAGCATCATAGACTTGGGTCAGTGTTGCTTTCCTGTATTCAATTTAAAGGGGAGAACCTGAACTCACTAACATTTTGTTGCCGTCCATAGAGCAGAGTTATCGTTCCTCTGGATTTAATCAGAAATGGGCCCGATAGCAAAGCAGATCACGTAAATCTTACGCATAGACAGGTGTGTATTTTAATTCATGAGCAGCATCATTTGTGACTTGATCTTTGCTTGGTACACCAGTTTCTCTTTGACTTCTGTTTTGAAGAGTTTCAAGTGTGGCACACATCTGTAAAATACATGAGGTACAATAACTCTCCTCCATGATCGACAATTCAAGATGGCCGCTATCCAATGGGCTAAAATGGCAGTCAATTGAATACTGGTACTCCTTCTTAAATTCCTTTAATGGTAAGCTTTGAGGTCAAATGACAGCATGTGTAATACCATTAGCTACTGAATTTATGCTTTTCTTATTACATAAATACCTTCAATATTTCCTGATTTTACATATTGTAAAACTTGAGAAATGTAAAAGAATATTAGTATTGTTTAGTTTATCTGGTACATGAATTCCACTTGGTTAAAATGAATATTTTTTCAAAAAAGCACAACGTTTTGAGTTTGGGATATGTGTTAATATTATGTTTTGGTTTGAGGTATTTATGATTTTGTGGTTAAAGGCTAGGTAGTGTTATGTTAAAATACCATAGATGCCAATAGCATATGTTTACTATTGCCTTTCTTTGCCAGATTTTGATTATTTCTTCCAACATTTCTACACGGTAATGTACAAATGTAGTATAATATTATAATGTACTAGCTACAAGCACTCAGGTGACCTGATTATGATAGTATTAAGTAGACAATAAATAGAAATCTGAACGTATTCTGTTTTGGATGAATTATAACTGGGCAGTTGTTATGTATAAAAAAGCTTTACATGTCACCAAATTCAGTGATCAGTTTAGAATAATGCGCTAATCTGGATGCACCCAAAGTTACGCTAATCTGGATGCACCCAAAGTTTGGTAACTAACAAATTAAAGTTGCCAGATTTTTTCCCTGAAGATGCAACTCAACTCATAGGTTTATTTTGCCATGTGGCAGTAATTTTAGCTAATTTTTATTCAAACATTCATCTGAAAAAAAAAGAAAGAAAAACAAAGTGATGAACTTACTGGGCATTAACCTAAAAGAAAATATTCTAACATAATGATATGATAAAGTCCTTGTTTTGCACAAAGTTATTGAAATACATTTTTCATTGTATCAAATTAAATTTTGGTGAAATGGAATATCGTACACAGAAAATCACTCTTTAACAGTAATTATTTGTAGCCTGCTGATTTCATACTGGTCATAAAGGTTTGTGTAACCCATCAGGAAAAGTGTTGGTCTGTTACTCAGCAAAAACAAATTAAATCCATATGAAAGCATTTGTAGAAGCAGAGTGACTTGTGGAACGCGATAGTGATGTTTTTTTTTCGATAAAAAGTCTTCAATTTTTGGCTTCAAGGCCAAATACGTTAAAATGTGTTTTAGCATCAACAAATTCTGGAATGCCTAACGAAAAGCAACATTTTGAACTAAATTACCTTGTAAAAACAAATGTCTAGGGTCTGTTTTCTCTGTTTTTTTTTTTATTCATATCTTATTTTGAAATATTACAAAATTAGATCTAAGGTGGCAATTGAATTCCCCCGACTCCCCCCCCCCAAAAAAAAGGCATAAATGACCACTTCTTGGTTTCTATATATTCTAAAAAATAATTTCGTTCAAATTTTCACCAAAACAAAACAAAAAAAATGGCGCCAAAAAATTATATTTTTGGTCACAGGGCCAAAATTGTAGGGCTTTTGTCAAAAATAAGCATCGCCATTATGTTCAGCATTTAGAAATATATACTTTTATATGGATTTAATCTCTAATTGGTAACAGAGTAAAAACCTTTCTAAAAATGATGGGTAAACAACTTGGCACCAACCTCACAGTTGATTGATTATTTCTTATACAACAGAGTTGCTAGTTCTCTTTATAAATAAAGGGTTTATTTGGAATCCACAATTTATCAAAATCAAAAGAAGTATATTTTTTAAGAGTATAACAAACATGTGTGTATATTAATATTTTTTGCAAAACAAAATATCTATGTAAATTGAACTCTGATGCTATGAAATGACGCAGAAACTTTGAGCAGCAAATTCAACTCCATTTCATCTCTAGACATTAAGCTTGCTTCATTTTGTTAATTGAACATGTCATATTGTAATGACAATAAAAATGCTGTTTAGACTATGGTCATAATTTGCCGTTCAGCGTTAAAAGGTAACGAATTTACATAAGGGTGTTGGCATTTTCAAAATTATTGTTTACGAACTTCTTATGGTCTACCACCAAAAAACAATTTTAAAGGTTGGTACAAAATGGTCAAATCAGCATCAAAACACTATTCATAACTGTTCATACTAAGTATTGTGACCATACTCTTTAATATAGTTCCATTCACACAAGCATAATCATAGGTTTTTGTTAATTCTGTTGAAAGTTGAGCCCTATTCATATAAATTAAATATCACAATAGAAGTTTAGAAGTTTAAAAAAAATATACTTTTATTAAACCAAAGAGCATTTTTTTATTGATGTTTTGTTTAAATTTTGTATCTTTCTACACCTGTGTAGATTTGTCAAAAACTGTATTATCATTGTAATCTATAAATTGATAGAAACATAACAAATCTGAATGCAACAAGTTTAGTGAAACTAGTTAATCACCACACTAACTTAAGGTGCAGCTACATTGTGACGTAGGGTAACGGCGAAGGGTAACGTATTTTCAACTAACGGGCGTAAAATTCAAAACTGCAATTAGCAGGTCTACGTTGCTTGTCGTTACCCCCAAGTCGTCACAGTGTAAACGCACCTTTAAATCCTAGAAACAAAAACTCTGTTCCACAGGGGCTTTACTCATTGACGCTAGATGTCAAATGGCACCTTGCTTTGTAGGAGACTTGCTGCATTTCATGTATGGGATGTCAGGTGATAATTTATAAATGATACACATGCACAGGCTACATGTTAACATGATATTTTATCATTTTCTGGACATGGTGAACAGAGTGTTTGTTTTTAAAATAGACTAAAGCTGTGTTCACACATATTAGTCAGCAGCTTTAGAGCGAGACAACTTAGCGGTTGCGTTCACACATAGACAAGACTTGCGCATTAAAACTAGTGGCACATCACATTAACTTATGAGCGAGAAGCAAAGTTTCTATTGTGTCCACACTGGAAGTTTGCTCGTGAGAGGCTCACAAGCGAGTCATGAACAAATTCTTAAATGTGAACATGCCCTAAGTTGCTTGTTCTTGGAACAAAGCTTCCATTACAAATTTGTTCTGGTCTATGAAATTAAAAGATTTTGATAGATTATTGTGTATATATTTCCACCACAATTTATTTTCTGCTTTTATTTTTTTTAAGGTGGTATTAAAGGCAAAATGAAGTTGCTCTGACTGAGATGAAAATAGGCCTGTTGCAAAGAGCTAAGCAAAAAAATCTTAATTCCAAAATTTGAGCCAAATCGGACAAACGGTTTTTGAGATATTGCTGTTTAAAGTTTCTTTGTATTCTATTGTTTTTGCCAATATATTGATAGAGTTAATGAGGAAAACTGGCAAAATGTGCTCATTAATATTAATTTTTGCCAATATTTTTCCAATATTTTATGAATAAACCTTCATACTACTTTATCCTTTAATAATTTTAACCTGAAACTTTGCCAATGTGTTCTATGACCTAAAACTTTAATGTATGATTTACCCGCCCATCTAATTTGCATATTTGCATAATTAATTAGCTTTTTGTATAATGCTCATTAATTATGCAAATATGCAAATTAGATGGGCGGGTAAATCATATGTTAATGTTTTAGGCCATAGAAACACATTGACAAAGTTTCAAGTTAAAATTATGTAAAATAAAAATAGTATGAAGGTTTATTCATAAGATATTGGTAAAATATTGTCAAATATGAATATTAATGAGCACATATAGCCAATGTTGCTCATTAACTTTATCAATATATTGGCAAAAATGATAGAAAACAAAGAAATTAAAATCAAGCATATCTTGGCAACCGTATGTCTGATTTCCTTCAAACAAAAACCATTTTGCTCAGTCTTTTAAGCTTTACTTGTTCAATGTAATCAAGTACCTCTAAATGCAGTTTCTAATTTCCAGAAACATCCTTTCGATCCACCTTAAGAATATACATGGAATATAATATTGTTTGATGCACCATATTTGGGGCTGAACATTTCTGTTAAACCTGAATTAAAAACAAAACTTCTTTTAAACATACAGGCAGCAATAGGCTATATTGGCGATCCATTTAATGTGAGATTTACTCAGCTGATTATTATAAATTTTCTCATGTAAGTGCAACAAAGTCGTATCTGCATGCTTCATTTTTTAACTCTTGATCACTGGATGCAGAAAATTACTCAAAATTTCTCTCCCAACTGTCAGTGGCTCTTGATGGTTCTTTAGGTGATGGTGTCACCTGAAGAACCATTTCTAGAGCCACCGACCGAAGGCTGGATGTTATACAGTGTGCAATGCAAATTTATGACAAATTGCAGCTATTGCAGGGCTTCATTTTTAAAAATGCTGAAGAGCTATATAAATTGCTCTCCTGAAAGGTTCAAGGAGAGTTGTTAGGAGGGTGATTTGGGTCACATAATTAGATATTAACTGCTTTTGGTAGTTTGAGGTGAGCTAAATATTGTTCTCTAAGAGGCCATTTGGGTGAGCAGAGGAGAGCAATCTCTCTAGCTCGCCTTAAAAATGAAGGCCTGTATTGCATATGGTGGCATTTCGTGAGGTGGGTCAAAAATGTGTTACATGGTCAAAATGGTCAAAAAAACAATTGTTTGATATGATGTTAATATTATTGATCACTTTCAATTCAAGTAACTTTTAAGCCAAATATCACTTTTGTTTTGGCATAATGAGCTAATTAATGGTTAATTACTCTATAGACGGCAATGCAAACTGTAATTTTCAAACGCGTTTTTCTCAAAATTGCCTGTTTTTACTAAAGCAAGTCATAAATTGGAATGATTAATGGTAAACAGTTCATTTTTTCAGGATATGTTCTAAACACTTTAATAGTTACTTTGATGCACTAAACTTGAAACAGATCCCTTAGGGTCTTGGTGTTGATGACCTTCAATTAATTAGAGGCGGGTTATACAAGGGGAGAAAATGGTGATGTTTCAAATCATTCTGTCCTAATTCCTTTTTGATGCAGCTTGATCCGCTGAACATTTTGACACCAAATTTGTCAAAATCGGACAAAAAATGAGAAGGTGCTGCCCAAAAAACTGAGGAAGGTCTAAAAATGATAACTTTGCCAATTACTGTAATTATATACCAAATTTTAGCCATGTTGGTGACTACCTGTATGTATTTGAGGTCACAGAATCCATTTGTGAATGTTCCAGCAGTGTCAAAGCTTCCAAAATGGCGATATTGTCTTAATTTGGGTATCTACCACATCCGTAGGCACCGCATCCTTAGGCACCACCACCCTTGTACTGCCAAGTTCAAACCATTGTCTCTCTTAAATTATGTAACTCATGAAAGCCAAATTACTGCCACAAATAGCATAAAGTGTAAGCTTTCAAATGAGACATTAAACAAGTCAATAGGCTAAGGAATAGTGAATTTACATCAAATTAAGTTCGAGAACCCACGAAAAAATGTAACAACACCACCTTTTTAGCATACCCACCTAATGAAATGCCACCATATACGACTTTCTTGCATGCGCATGATGAATTGTACCGTTGAAAATCAGACACTACAGTTTGCATAGCTTTTGTAGTTCTGGTAAGAGTCATCAAAATATAATGAAAAAGATCTCAACATTTTTCACTGTTTCATTGAAGGCACAATAAATGGTTCAGTTGCTTACTGAAAACAAATGACAGACAAGGCAAAAATGATTCAATTCACATGATTCTATCAAGATGAGTAATCTATTTATTTCAAGATAATATTTTCAACAACCAACAGATTAAAAAACAATATACATGGTACAAAAATAGAAATTGTATAATATACATCGTTTTATCAGATTATAACTACAGGAAATCCTAGTTACATTAGATTTTATTTTTATTATTTTTCATACATTCTGTGTACATTTTCTTATACTGTCAGACCTGTGATTTGGCTATTCACTGGTAATATATCATGCTAAAAATTACGTCCAACACACATATTGTACTCTATATATATTATTGGAATCACAAGATGCACTGCACCATCATTATCTCAATTGGTAAGAAAATTACCTGAAAATTGCAGGTATATAGTGTTACATACAATGATCTGCCTATTGTATTCTATTGTAAAGACACTCAATGTGAGCATGGTTACACTAGGCACAGGATAACAATTTTATCATTACCTAACCAGGATAGGATTTCAAAATGTTGTACTTCAGTATCTGCCTCTAGTTATGCGTTGCACTACACTATAGGCAGATACTGCACTGTTTTCTTGGGGAGACTTGTATTTGAAGGGCGGATGTGTCATGGGCAAATCTTGTTTTTGATTTTTTTTTTCTACAAAATTTTGAAATCATCCTAGTTTAGGGTATCAATCTTATCTACAGGCAGTAAATTCTCTTCTCAATACAAGTGACCCCTATCCCATATTTAACTTGGAATGAATTCATGATTTGCCTCATTATATATTTTGAGGTGGGTGACACACAAAATATTGTGTTGCTGTCAAATTTGTACAATACTGTATACGTGTTCGTTCTTCTTGAACCAGTCATACATGCAGCAAACATAATTTTGCACTACAAGAGAAATACATTTAAAGGTTGTAATTGGGTTTTTTGCAGATTCAAACCTTTATACTTTTTTCAGAACAAATTTCATTAAAAAAACATATGATCCAAAGTATATTTTTCTTATGACCAAAAAGGCTGGCCGCATCTACAGCTGGTTTGAGATGAACGATCGCATATATAAATATCCATTTTCTATGTGTTCAACATTGTAATGTTGCTGAGAAGTTATTGTTTTATTTAATGGTCACATCCTTTTTTTTTAAGATGGCTTTACAATTCATATGGCTACAAATTGGCAAAAGGTTTACTGGCGATTTTTCCCATTGTATACAAACTTCTAACATGTCTCTTCATGCAGATTTGCAATCAGTCACGATTGATACATAAATATTTGTTGGTATGCCGCACCTACAAAATTGTTAATTATTCGTCAGTCTGCAATTTGTAGCCAGTCATAATGGTAATTGTGACCATGGCATTAAATATATTGCAGTTCTGAGAGGTTGTGGGTAATACATCTTGGTTTCATTTGAATATTCATGTTCAATTGTCACATGTTTTCGTAAATAAATCTACAAAACAACTCATGTTTTCTGATCCTTTTGTTTTGTTTATATCATGATACAAGCTGAAATTACTAT
Organism: Ophiothrix spiculata; assembly: GCA_000969725.1. NCBI lineage: Eukaryota > Metazoa > Echinodermata > Ophiuroidea > Amphilepidida > Ophiotrichidae > Ophiothrix > Ophiothrix spiculata. The sequence continues at coordinate 15,990 of JXSR01S030759.1, read as the reverse complement.
ACTCAAAACACTTTTTATTTATTTATTTATTTATTTTTTTTTTGGGGGGGGCATTTTTTTTAGGAGTTATATATTTCTGAAATGCATCTCAAAAGGCAGTTCTGCCAGGAAAAACATTCAAGCTATTTTATTATGTTTCTATTCACTGTAGTAGTGAATAAAAAACAGTCTAAATTACCGAATTTACTGGTCCACAATATACAAAACTTGCAGTGATTGCCAATAGCAAAATATAGCAACGTTCCAGGAGAGACCTCAAGGATGTCTCCTGGACAATTCCTGGATACCTAATTTAAAATTTACATTTGAAAAAATCCAGGAGACCTCGAGACCACCTCCTGGAACATGATTGATCCTGTCCATTATTTGTTAAATTTTCCTGAAGACTATAATTAGAATAGCCTAGAAAGTGTCGTGGAGACAGGAGATAATCTCCATGTCTCCTGGAAAGTTCTTTTTGCTATGGGCAAATAACACTTCTCTTTTTAATGATTTTTTTCCCAGTATATTCAAATTCATGTCATGAACCATGTATAGGGCACTATTCTGGGAAATTAATCAGCGGCCCCTTTCATTAAGACTGAATCAAGCGTACGTTTGATTTCAAACATAAATTTACAATGCATCAACTTATATTTTGCTTGAAAAGTCAAACGTTTGCTTCATTCAAATCTTTATGAAAGGGGCCCCTGATAATGACATCACTTCTACAGTGAATTGCATAGCTTTTGTATTTTGAGTATAAATTCAACCTTTGCTTTTGAATATAACATTAAGACAAATATTGGATGTGAGCAATTTATTCTATGGTAAAATAGCATGATTGATATATGCATACAATCTTATGGGCCGGTCTCAGTTTCATGGTCACCCCAACAAATTCTGTACTTCTCACATCACACTTTTTTTGTGCGGTGATCGTTTTGATCCAAAAAAGATGTATTGCCTTTTCACTCAAAAATCAGGGTCAATGTGTAGCTAGGTACTTTTTAAATTTCAATGCGCAAGGGAAAAAAATGTGATGGCTCACCCCGAAAAGGGGGACTTTGCGACAGAACACTTTTCAAGTAACTGGTGAAAATAGGCAGGAAAATTAAAGAAAATAAGAATTCCCAGCAGATTTTCTGTTGTAAAATTTCATCGCCTTGATCAATTTCAATAAGGAAGGCGTCATTTTAAAGCTTAGAAAATGCTGTAAATCTAAATTGATATCATCTGCAAAGTCCCCCCTTTCAGAGTGAGCCATCACAAATATGCATTTGTTTGTATACTAGTCAATTAACTTTAGACTACAAAAGTTCTGTTTCAACTGGGTATTACAAAAACACAGCAGTAGATACATACTTTGCTGAATTTTGAAACGAAAAATAATGAATGACACTGAAAAAGTGTAAAAATCTTAACATTTTTGCGTTTGTTGGGGCAAGGCAATACAATTTTCTAGACTTATGCAGATCTAATATTGGTACTCTTTTCTTGAATAATCATTGATGACGTTTAACAAGGTCATAAATTTATTGTGCTAAATTTTTGTACAAGCCGAGCTGAGCGCGAAATAAATTTCTGTACAAGCCGAGCTGAGCGCATAAAAATAAATGGAGCATGAAAATAAATGGAGCGCGAAATATACCACTTATATACAGTATGCTCAAGACTGAAGTGAGTTTCTACACAAATTACAGTGCATTTGAAGACATTGGTATAAGCATAAAAATGTAAAGGTAGCCAATAATAAATTATTTTCACTGTGTTATAATGGGGTGACAAACCAGGGGAGAAAGAAGCAACTGTCGGACAAACATTTTTGTGCAAAATGGTCCAAGGAAAAATATGTCTAAAAATTGTCACCTAATTAGCTCTAACTCATTTCAGATAAAATTGCTATAAAATCTTGAAATTTTTGAACCCTGCATGGATTAAATTTGGACCATGGATAGCCGTTGACCCTAGGTCAACATCAGTCAATGTCACAAGGTCATTTGAGGTCAAATGTTCAAAATTTTCAAAAAGCTGAAGTCATGCCAAGGTCAAAAGGTTGACCTGAGGTCATTTGAGATTTATTCAAGGTCACAGCTATGACCCTTGACCCTGTAATTAATTTACACCATGGATAGCACTTGACCCAAGGTCAATTCTGTCAAGGTCAAAAGGTTATTTGAGGTCAAAATACCAAAATAGTCAGAATGTTTACCTGAGGTAATTTGCAGGTTGAAAATTTGATCTAAGGTCTTTCAATGACCTATGTCATTTTGTCTTCAGCATAGAATATTTAAAGCAAAATATTCTATACGATAGAGGAGTCTGCACCAGGCTAACTAAGAGTTAATATCTATGTCACTTCATAGAATAATGATGCTACTAAGCTAAAGTTATCAGCAAAGCAATGGTTAAAGGTAGGTGATATAATTGAAAATTGGGTTTGTTGCAGAAAAGTTAATCAACAATTTGGACTTACTTGTGTTAGTAAAAACAATTGCTTTCCCCATTTCAAAACATGTGGCATTGACACAAATGTATTTAAAAAAGTAAGGGTAATGAACTTATGCATCAGTGGTTAGAGTACATATACTTCACTTTATTTTGAAAATACCAAATTAACCTTCATCTGTTAAGATGAAGTTAAATGAAAAAATGACCCCTTATTGATCACTGTGACCCCTACGTAAATTTTGAGGTAATGCAATGTAATAACTTATGTAGCCAAACACAAGACAAACCTTCTAAGTTTCGTCAAAATTGTACGAAGCTTGTCACCGCTGAAACTCGTTTTGTAAATAACCCCTTATTGATCACTGTGACCCCTACTTAAATTTTGAGGTAAAGCCATATAATAACTTTTGTAGATAATCACAAGACACACCTTCTGACTAAGTTTAGTCAAAATTGTACAAAGCTCGTCACCCCTACAGCTCGTTGCCACAAAAACATGACCCCCGTGACCCCTCAGGTCCATTTTTGAGCCCAAGCCATACAATTCATTTTGTAACCATTCACTACAGTTACCTTCTCACCAAGTTTGGTTGAAATCACATGAAGCATGCTTCAGTTTCGCACAATTTTGTGATGTCAAACGAGAAATAAAGAAGCTAGGCGAGCCTAGCTTAAAGAAAGAAAGAAGAAACACAAAGAAGACAAGACCCTGTGCCTGTAGAATGAGGCAACAAGTTGGACAGAATTTGGAAACTGGACAGGTGGCCAATGGTGTGAAGGGGTATTCCACTCTCTTTGACCTTAATGGGTTTGATGTAAGAGAGAACTTTCTGGTGGACTATCTTCATGGAGCATGCTTAGGGGTCAAGAAGCACATGCTCTCATGCTGGCTAGAAAAAAAAGGTGAAGACTTTTATATCGGGCATTCAAAACAAGAAATAAACGAGCGTTTGACATCAATTAAGGTACCCAACCAAATCCACAGACCCCAAAGGAAAGTTGAGGACAAGGCATACTTTAAATCCTCAGAATACCGAAACTGACTCCTTTACTACGGTCTCCATGTTACAAAGGGTATCCTACCCGATGAATACTATATTCATTTTGCAATGCTTGTTAGAGCTATGCACATCTTATTGTCTAGACATATCACCCAAACTGAGCTGGAGGAGGCCAAGTTCCTTTTAAGAAAATGGTACTTTCTTGTTGAAGCATATTATGGTGCAGATCAATGTACCATTAATGTGCACAACCAGGGGCTGCACATGATAAGCTATGTGGCCCACTGTGAGCATTCAGTTGCTTTTTCTTTGAGAGCATGCATGTGCAGGCAATTGGGAAAGATGGTGAAGGGAACACAGGAGGTACAAAAACAGATACCATCTGGAATAAGGACAAGGCAGTACCTGAAGAAGACACGCGAGGGAGGCCAGAAAAAAGCAGTTGTCAAGTTGTTAAAAAGGGATAAACAACATCTTATCCCTCTTTCTCATGGGTTTGCCAGGATTGGCAAGTGCTCTAAATGGCGGACCACGAGGCAACAGATTCAAGCCATCAACAGAATGGACAGGACATTGCCAACGAGGATTCCACTCTCTTTGACCTTAATGGGTTTAATATAGGAGAGAACGTTCTGGTGGACTATCTTCATGGAGCATGCTTAGGGGTCATGAAGCGCATGCTCTCATGCTGGCTAGAAAAAAAAGGCGAAGACTTTTATATCAGGTATTCAAAAGAAAAAATAAATGAGCGTTTGACATCAATTAAGGTACCCAACCAAATCCACAGACCCCCAAGGAAAGTTGAGGCCAAGGCATACTATTAAGCCTCAGAATACCGCAACTAGCTCCTTTACTACTGTCTCCATGTTACAAAGGGTATCCTACCCCATGAATTCTATATTCATTTTGTAATGCTTGTTAGAGCTATGCACATCTTATTGTCTAGACGTATCACCCAAACTGAACTGGAGGAGACCAAGTTCCTGTTAAGAAAATGGTACTTTCTTGTTGAAGCATATTATGGTGCAGATCAATGTACCATTAATGTGCACAACCCGGGGCTGCACATGATACGCTGTGTGGAGCTATGTGGCCCACTGTGGGCATTTAGTTGCTTTTTCTTTGAGAGCATGTACGGGCAATTGGGAAAGATGGTGAAGGGAACACAGGAGGTACTGTTATAGACTTGTTTACTTCAAAATATGGAATTATTCTTAACCCCATTTAACCTTAGTACTTGACCAAAAGAATACCTATATTCCCAATTGCTCTATTGCGTGCAAGTAGTAAGTTCATTGTCCATACTGGAATTAGACTAAAGGTAGCTTTCCCATGCAAACCATTTCCCAATATT
>JXSR01S030758.1:11089-26268 GCA_000969725.1 Ophiothrix spiculata | reverse complement strand
ACAAAAGTCAAATTTCTCACATTTCTAATTCTGATTTCAACGATTCTTGTAAACTTCAATAGGCGACTTTCGTATGTCTCTTACTGTATCTTGAAAGTACCACAAATACGGGACCTTGTGACGTATCTTGCGCAGTCGAGTTGTGCGCAATGCGCAGAACTTCAACTTAGGCTATTATATGGCAGACTGAGCAAGATACGTCACATGGCCCGTCATGGGTGACATGGTCCTGTATTTGTGGTACTTTCATATTCAAGATGCATTAATATTATGGGACATACGAAAGTGGTCTATTTGGAAAGAAGCTCCATGTTTTCGTTTATTATTATTATTATTGTTTCAAATAAATTTCTGACACGAACTGACAATCTGAATGCATCCACCACGTATCCACAACTTGCACATGTATGATAAGTTGTTATTACAAGGCAAGCTTGCAATGAACAAAAATGATAAAGTCGTGCCTAACTTATATATCCAGTATATCCTAATCCTATCTATGATTAATAAAAAGGCTATGAGCCATGAGGCACTGACAGTAAGCAAATTCGGCAGCCTGAAACACTTTACTAACAAATGGAGCTTGCGTTCACAATTTTGTAACGCACCATGTACGGCTACATGCGTTTGAATATGCACACAAATAGTCTTGATGATAAATGCTTTATTGATGTCGTAGTTTCTCTCATAGTTTTTTTTTTTTCACTCGTTCACTGGGTTTTTCTTTCCGACGCTTGTTGTTAAGGCCTTTTTGCATACTGATGCAATATTGCATGTATTTCACTGCTTTAGAAAGCGAACGTTTTGAAAATCCGAAAATTTATAAGGGTACGTTTTAAGTCACTTACGTATAATGAGTGTTTTCGTAAAAAGGTATACATGTATCAAAATTAAAATGTGTGCAATTTTATTATCAACTATGATTTTGCGACTGCCATCACACACCGATGTGCAGCCATTACAAAACCGGTCAATTCTGATCAGCCTAGCACACTCTAAAAATGTTATTATGTTTAGAACAAAGACAAAGACAAATATCATTTTGTTAGAATTATTTAGTGAAATCAACCTAAAAATCTCGAAAAATCACCGTCTTAAATTGTCTGTTTAAAAAATGACAAAGTCGCTGATGGCTGTTGAATTCTGCAACCAATACACTGTTGACTATTGCAAAAATGTGGTGCTCAAACTTGGATATATTAGGCCAAATAAAATTAATAGTTTGTCTGAAAGCTCCCATGCGCATTAGTTTTATCTCAAAATCAGAAAAAAGATTATTTTTAACCTTTGTATTTTTTTACACCAAAACTATTCATGAAAAACAAATAACAACAATGGTTAATTTAATTTATTTGGTCTTAATTTTGTTTTTGAGTTCTAAATAGGCCATCATGTAAATATATGAGGGGGAACATATGGAATTCTTGTAGAATAGCACTCAGGACTTCTGTCACACAAGAAAAAAATCTAAAAAAAAAACCTTACAAAAAAAATAACACTTCGCATTTAGTTTTTCAAGAGTAGGAGAGCTTTGAGACAAACTATTATTTTAATTTAGCCTTATGCAATTTTGCTAAAATTGATACAGCTTTTAAGAAACAAACATATTTTTACATAAAGGGAGTGAATGGCTTATTTCTGATTGAAATCAGAAGCAAATATTATGATTAAATTGTTGTTTACAATGATTAGAGATTTCTTCTGTATGAGGAGCACCATATTCCAAAATGACATTTTTTTATATTTTTTAGTTAGAACTATTCATTCGTTCATATATTCATTGTTTATTATTTATTTGAATATCAAGTAATTTATTTATTTATTCAGTTATTTATCAAGTAATTAATTTATTAAGTTATTTATTTATCAAGTAATTTATTTATTTATTTATTAAGTTGGTTAGTTAGTTAGGTTTTTTATTATAAGTGACCCCTGGTTTTGAGGTCCTTATTTCAAAGTCTGTTTAAATAAAAAGTGTGTGCCAACATAAAATCGAGACAATATAAGGCAAAAAAAAATTGTTGTGTTGCCCCCAAACTTTTTTTGTCGCCAAGGTCACAGGAATTCAAATGCGGTAAACTTTGGCCACATTTGGCGGGGACATATTTTACGCATCGCATAAACCCGAGTTCTACTTGTTATTCACATTCCATGATTGCTAAGACTAGTCCATCTGGATGAACCTTGCAAGACTACAGCGCTCGCTCGGAAGGTCCATCCAGACTGATCTAGACGGACTATGGCAAAATAGAATATTTGCGATGACTTTTCCATTTCACTAACATCTTTACTACTTCTACTTTGAATCTTCTTGGACGAGTCTACCGCAAAATTTGCGAATGCCGTCCAAATATGGTGCAAAATAAAATCATGTGATATCAAGAATTTGTGGTGACTTTAATTTTGTGAAGTTTTTTGTGGATGCCCATAAACAGGCACCAACAAAATATTCATCACAAACAAAGTAGAGAAAATGCTTTGCGATAACTTTTTCATCCCAAAGTCTTAGTGAAATGGGTTGCGGGAACTCAATCGCAAATTTGCGATGAAGTTCGGCATTTGGATGGATGGATGTGAAATTAGAATGATCTATTTTTTCAGCAATGAGCCTGCCCCAGTAACATGTATGTTCCTGGATATCACCAACCCATTATGTAATTGGACTTAACTAATTTTCTGAAGTAGCTTGAATTTGTACATAATAGGCCTGGGACTTTTCGTGTAATTTGCTACCCGGGTACCTTTTTTTTTTTTTTTGGTCGCTGGGTACCCGACCGTTAATTGAGCATGTACATTGTTAGAACGGGTCTACTACGACTATATGATGTCTCAATTACACGAAAAAATTTGATTTTTCGCCGATTGTGATCATGATTTATCATGTTTACTTCGATCAGATGATAATTTTATAATAAATTGTTGCGCACAAGTTTTTTTGTTCAAAATTCAATGATTTTATTGTTTTATAGTTCTGGTAATCAGTCGGCAGATTTTGTACCCAGGTAATCCAATGACGGGCGGGTACCCGGTTACCCGGGTTTTAGTCCCAAGCCTAGTGCATAAGCCTCTATTCCTATAATTTAACTGATATTAACCTTCCGCACTCAACTTGCATTCAATCTGCCTGACAATCAATTCTCATACAGAACCAGTTGAAGCCACATATTGGTCTATCAACATATTTTTCTGCTTCAATACTTTGGACTTGACCTGCCTGCTCGTTGACACAGCAAATAATTTTGTAAGCATGAAAAGTTACGCTTACATCACTGGAACTGCACCTACACCAGCATGTAAATAAATTTCACCAGCAAATTTTGTAGTACCGGTTTACGTTCAGTGTTCCTGCCAAGGCCATTGGTGTGAGGGAAAATTGGCCCAACAGGTTTTTGAAAATATGTGCTTTTTCGTGCTTATTTAGCCTATTTCCGGTCCAGCTAGTGATTTTGGCGCCTGCAAATATTAGCACCCTAAACTTTGGTTTAATTGCTGCAAGCTAAAAAGCAGTGGCATAGCCAGCATGCGGCAAGGGGGCAGACTGTCCCCCTGACAAAAAATCGAGCGGGAAATCAGGACAGCAAGCGGGAAAAATCGGGAAGGACAAGAAAAATGAGAGAGCAGCTGCAAGACTGCTAGACAGGAAACATGGGAAAAAGCAGAAAATCGTGTCAAAAGATGTTCAAAAATTGCTGTAAACCTTCTTTTTTTTTGCTTGTCAGTTTTTAAAATCGACTTGAATTTATTTTGGGTGTACGAAAACGGATTTGTTGTCGGGAATTTTCAAACGCCGGGGGAAAATCGGAACGAAATGTCTTTGCCTCCCTGACCGTAAAGTCTGGCTACGCCACTGCTAAAAAGCCTTCTGAAGTTGAATATATGTAGTTTCAGATGCATTTTTGTAGGATTGTAATATTAATCATGGTTATACTTTTTATTGGACAAACAAATCCAATAAAAATTTACTCACATTCTCTCGCTTTCGCTATCTTGGCTGATGGCTTGATCACAAGTGATCGAATCCACTCCTACTTCCTTGAAACTTGTTTTTGTCGTTTCTAGGTGACGTCATAGTATACACATCACTTCTACAAATATTACTTGAAAATAGGTTGATTTTACGTCTCTAGTTCAGACAATTTACCTCGGCAGATCAACCAGTTAGTATTACTATTTCGATTGGGACTTGCAGGGAATTAATCAATTAGAGTTAGGATTGATTTGATTTGAGTTTATTCATGTATTTATCAAACTACAAAATACAATGTACATACAATCTACATTGTTAAAATTCTTAAAAATATACATAAATACAATTATAACTGGGACACACAAATTGCTGGGATATGCATAGGATAACCCTTTAAGCCCTAAAGAAGCTTAGGATTGGGGTTAGGTGGTTAGGATTATGGTTAGGGGTTAGGATAGGCTTAGGGTGCGAGGTATAGTCTAAAGTTACTCCAGGGGGGTTGGGGGGGGGGGGGGGGGGGGGGTTTTTTTTTTTTTGCCCCCCCCCCCCCCCCAGAAAAAAAAATTCAGAAGCTTCTAGACTAGGCGCAAAATTTCTATTGATCATTTTGACATAAAACGACGTACAAGATTAAAGGTGTCAAATTGTTCGTCTTGAACCAGCAATCAAAAGTGGCAATGGTGACCCCGTTGTATGATCTTTCCCTTGGGATCAACCCCACAACTGAATGATTAAGTAGGCGGTCAATTCAGTAGGTGGTCGATACGCAGGCGAGACTACTGGTTCGCGAACCATCTTGTTACTGCATCTGAGTATACTGAAAAAACAAGGCACAGGTCATTGAAAGGAATTTAAAACCCTGAAGTGATGTTGCAAGAACTGCATGCTAAAATTAACGTTTGTGCAATCAGTCTACGACAATCTAATGTATCAATACACTAGACTAGAACTTGGATTTTTCACCACTTTTGGTGGCCAATTTATAATGTTTTCTCTATCAGAAACACTAAATGATGATTTTATTGTCCAGTTATAGGTTTACAGATTTTGTACCCGGGAAAGCTTATGGTAGCCTTGGTTCAAGGCTGTGCTGGCATTTCTTTAAATAAAATAACACACAAGATTAAATCAACCCAATTCTTAAACCAAGCTAAACTGGGTGCAACTGTATACCCTGGTATCACTTTTATTTGATCACTTGGCCCCAGCATAGACAGTAGGCTATGCACCAGACTGCAGACATGGTCTATTAATAGCCTGATCACATTTTCTTCATACCCTCAGCACAATTGAAATTGAGCTTGCTTAGGGGATATAAACACATGTCTTTTTAATCTTGTGACTTGGGTGGTTGGGAATAGCATAAAAATAGAGCATGTAATTTTATAAATGTTGTAGGCCTATCTATGACACATTTTTTTCTCTAGGAACAATGACCATTCAATCTATGATTCAATGTTATCACTGACACTGATATGATGCTAGATCCAGGCTGGACAATCAGACACCTGTGATCAGACACATTAGATGTGTACATTTTAACATTATTCATTCGAAAACTAAATTTAGAAAAAGTGAGGAAAAGGGTAAATGCAAAAAGGAAAAAAGATAGGTTTTGACAGTGTTTTTACCAAACTTTTTAGACTATTATAATAAAAAAGGACAGCAGAAGTGAAAGTTGTTATTCAAAGACTTGCAGCAAGTCTAACTTATGGCGGCTTGGTCCCCAAGTTAGGTACCAAGGTTTTTATCCCAGGTCTAGTATTATGTTAGTCAATGTTTTGAAATATGGTACATAAGGAAAAGTGGTCATAAACTGTAGTTTCGTATACAGATTTTTCTGTCTGAACATGGATCCAGTCACCTTAACCGCACTTTCATTTTCATTATGTGAAGGCCACCATCAATGTACACATAAAACTTAATTCAACTTAAATTGTACCATACAGATTAAAAGTTCAAAAGTTTCCTAAACAAGGATTTTTGACTCCCTGCTGTTTTGCACTGACTTGATGTTTGTGAATATGGGGTGTTTGTTAGTTTTTGTTACTATGGGAATTGAAGGTTTAGTAAATTAGTTGACAATTTCATATATGTTTTTCTTGAGAAATATGATTCTTTTTCAAGATCACAAGTTTTGGTTTGTGTTACTCTGATAATGTAACTTAGATTAACAAAGTTCAATTGGTTTAAAGGTGCGGTGCAATTTATGATTATGATTGGATTCAAACCTTATCTCAAGGATGAATACTCATGGAACACTCACTATCTTAAATGATTGAATTTGAGGACAAATGTGTGCATATATAAATACCCAATGACAGACACCCCACAAATTACTCTTTCCTGCAATACAAATATGCCCAATCGGACAAATGAGAGTAAATAACTAGAAGATTAAGCCAGAAATTTATTTCAGTCATAAAATTACACTACATTGATTGACAGAAATTTGGACAACTAGAACAATTTCGGGACAACCAAATAAAATATCCTACTTGTCCGGCGGACAAGAAAATTTATTATCTTTGGCAATTCACAATACCGTTCTCAGTCATTAATCCAAACATTGTACCTGGAAAGTGTGGCACACCTGTGCAAGTTGCACAAGCAGCAAGTTTCTGCATTTTTTGTTTGAGAATTATTTGAAACAATAATAAATTGGTTAATAATTATAGACTACAAAATGTTGATAATAAAATAATAAATTGCAAAATCATTATTAAACTGATCATATTTTAGTCCTGTGTAATGTGACAAAATTGACACTTTTCTGGTTCAAATTGATTTCATTATGGCTGAATTAAACACTAGAACTTGACAGAAATCCATTAATTAAATTAGAGTCCAATAAAACAAGGTTTGGGATGTAAAATATGTAATTATAGTGCTGGTAAAATTAAACAGTGTTATGCATTACACATAAATACACAAGAAATTACATAAGTTGAATATAAGGCAAAAAAAAAAAGAAACAGGTATGTTTCCTGTGGGTGGTCACAAAACCTAAATGCGAAATACCGTTTTTTATTTATTTTTAATTTTTTTAATGAGGTGCTAAGGCAAATTTGCATGAGAACATCCGCATGGGTGATGGAATTTTAGTAAGAAACCTGTTGAAATGCAGGCAAACTGCGGTTTCGATAGTAATTATTTTTTAATCGTCCCTATTCTTTTTTATCAAATCTGCTATTTTGATTTTCGAGTTTTTTAAAAATCAGAATAAAAAAAATAAATGCGGTAATATATGATGCTGAAACGAAATGCGTGCGGCCCACAGGAAACAAGGTTGGCAAAAATCGTGATTTTTTTAAAAAAAATCATGATTTAAATCGATTTAAATCGTGATTTAAATCATAAAAATCGATTTAAATTGATTTAAATCAGATTTTTTCAATTTAAATCATGATTAAAATCAGCCCGATTTAAATCAGCCAACCCTGACAGGAAACAAACTTGATTCTTTTTTTAGCCTAACAAAAGGATTATTTGCTTATCCTGGCATCTTCCCTTTATCTATGGTACAAATTACCAATGTCCTATGCACTGTATTTCATAACCACCATGGCTGTGCTGAAATTGTCATGTTCATGCTCCAAATGTTTTGGAAATAATAATGCAGGGGTTCTCAACATAGTGGGCCTGATTGTTGTCTAAAAATAATCCTGCGGGCCAGACAGGCCAGATGAGCCTTTGTTTTTATCACTGGAGATATTTAAAAAGACGGTGCGATCCATACCCAGGAGCTGGCATTTGTGTCATTGATACCAATTTACAACATTTCGGAATATAGCAATTTTTATTAAAATGATACATTTACAGGAAGTGAAATAAAATGTAGAGATTGTTGTTGCTTTTATTTTTTAACAAAAGCAATAGGTCTTTGCGGGCTGCATGAAATGTACTAGCTCACGGGGTGCCACCTAGTTGATAATGGGATGGGGTAGTTCGATTCATAGAATCCTTGTTTATTCAGAAGACACAAAAAATACTACCAAGTCCAGTGATCTAGGAAGCCAGTTACTACCCACCCCCATTTTTTTCTGGGGGGGGGGGGAGAGGGTGAGATCAGTGGCCTATCAAAGTGTTTTCTAGTAGTCAGTGGATGAATTATTATGTGATGGTGGATTTGTGTTGTTGATAGTATCACCAAAAAACAAAGGTCCTATGGATCGGACAAGGGGGGGGGGCAATAATAGTTGAACTTGGATGCTTTGTTATTCCAGGATATGAAACTTTTTTCCAAGTTTGGCATTGGATGTTGGGCATGATCTAACATACCAGTTCTGTGTTCTGCTCAAGGTTAAAATATTGAACTTAAAAGTAGCTAGACCTATTACTGCCAGATTATTCACAATTGAATTCCTATAATATTACTAAAATACCATTGGAGTTTCCTCACACCCATTATTGTGATTGTATTGAGGGTGTTTCCTGACATTTTATGTACAGAAAAGGGTGTCCTGGGTCAACCATTATTGCAAATGCACTCGACCATAGAGAAAAAGTATATTGATCATGTTGATATCCACATGGTGGGTTAGTCTTGTTAACAGTCTTCTTCCTGGTGTACTGTGACTTGATATTAAAGTTGAGGCGTATTTTTAAAATAGGATGTTATGTGGTCTCAGAATTGAAGTTCATACTCACCTATTTAATATCTGGGTTTATAATCTGTAATTTGTTACGAGCACGTTGAGTTGTTAATTAATGGTTGCAGTCATGAAATTTAGTAAAGGTATGCCTAATATATTTAGTAATTTCTGGTTTTGACATCATTTTGAACCTCAGTTGGTATTACTATTATTTTATAATGATTGATTAATAAATTGAATACTTTATTTCAACCAATAATGAAAATTAATTTCAACCAACAGTGGAAATAAATTTTATTATTCATATATCCTTCAATAATGAGGTTGGCTTGAGTTTTGAAGGTCATGTCATGTCATTGCATTAGATAATAAATCAATTCGTAAATAAACAATGGAGGTCAGATGACATCTATTGTTTCAGTCCCATCAGTTATCTCTGGTGGCAGAGGCGCTTATCTTATCAGTCACTGTGGAACAGATACCAAGCCAACAAACGTGTCTTGCAAATTAGCTACAATTTTCACAGTGTTTATTTTTGCAACTTTAATTAGGCCCCAAGTAAACATTTACTTTTATATCAAGGAAAAAATTTGAGGTAATTTGAAAATTATACAGTGTTTTTTTTAAAATCTTCGAATTCAAACCAGATCTATTTTAAATTGAAAGTAAAGTTTATTTATAACATAAGAGGCAAGTAAGGTTGTTGTCTTATCAGTGTTTATATAGTCCAGGATTTAATCATTTATGATCACTTGTAGGGTCAAAGATTAGGTCTGTCAAAATGATGTGTTTGGCAATAATTGTATTTCATGAGCAGTGCTGATGCCATTTTGATTCTGGTAACCGTCACATCGGCAGGTTAAAAATCTTATCTTGCGACATAAAATTAAAGCATTTGTGGATTTATAGGAGTTACCACTTGGATAGAATTCTCTTGGATCTTAGGTAAGATGTAAGAAGTGATCTCATCAAATTATGGTTGTACTTAAACGGCGACAAGATCAATCCTGTTGCGGTACCATTTTAGCAGAGGGGTCACAAAATTTAGATTTTTTTTTTATTTATTGGGATTTCGCATTATCCAGTTTCGCACAGAATCCCAGACACAGAATTGTGGAGTCGAAGGTTTTTGGTTAATAGGCTGGTATGGCCAAGTAAAAAAATAGTTTATAGTCTCAAAGCTGCCGCGCATAAAAACCAGTTATGTGGTATATTTTATTATTTCAAGATTTTTTTGCAGTTTTCGAGTTGTTTAGGAAATTCTTTTTGAAAAATCATACTTTTCCTCACCAAAAACAAATTCATGAACATGATTGTCAGAATAGAATAGGTCTGCTTCTTGACTTTATTAGTAACCATAAATTATATGCTTGGTCTTTGAGAAATGTCAATATATAGAGCTCAAAACTTGAATTTCACAGTTGATATATCATTAAAAATGCAAGTCGGGAACAAAAAAAAATAAAAAAATTGCATTCTGCACTAATTTTCAAGTTACTTGTGAGCTTAGTGACCAACCTTTTATTTTTATTATTTGACCTAACAAAGTTCTAATCAACTTGAGTTGCACAACTTTCCTTACAAAATATATGTGTTCAGATTCTTTAAATAGACTGGTAGACTTGTTATAAGGAATATGTTGGCTTTGATTTGTTTGATAAAATGTCTAACATGTGTGGATAATTATCTTTGATTATGTAATTCATTGAACTTGATTCTGTGAAGCATGAACTTAATTTAGTACATGCACATGTAAGTTGTAACATCGCCTTAACCCCCCCCCAAAAAAAAAAAAAAAAAAATACTTAAACTAGCACCATTTTTACAATGGATCGTAAATTGTGTTCAAGTACAGAGAAAAATTGTTTTAAATGCCTCTTTATGTTTCTCCAAAATATTTTGTTTTGTTTTTTGTGTATATGTACTGGCTTGTTAATTTAGCATGAGGTAGAGATGGAAATGAAATTCTTTAGCATGAGGTAAGAGTTGGAAATTCTTAACCTAATAAATGGTGCACAAAAAATAAATGAATAGGCCTATAATTAAAATGATTTGCCGGTATTACTACATTTAAAATTTTGGAGATATGATTAATTTAATGAATGAATGAATGAGTTAAAAGATAATTAATTGTTTGTTTTCTTGCTTGTTTTTTAAAACTTATTTATACGTGTATTGTTATTTAAAGTTATACCACAAATGAATGCAAATTATAATGACATTTTTTCCAAAATAATGAATAATGAAATCATGACCTCATACCTCGCTGAAAAAATGTGACAGGGGAAAACTAATCATTTCAGTTCAAATAGGCCTAATGCCCGGGGTTTCAGGGTAACCACCGGAGTTCCGAAGGTGACCCTATGTGAGACTCAAAATTTGCAAAAATGGATGAAATGATACCCTATTTGAGACCATAAATCTACCCTATCTGTTGGAATGGACACCCTATCCGGGACCATGCCTGTTCAAATGAATACCCTATCTGAGACCATGACGAAATAATTATTACAAGAAATCATAGGTAAAATGTAACTGTACACCATTTGAACACTCTTAAGGAGTGTGTCTAGGTATTTGAAGCAATTTAAGGCACCATTATCATTAATTCAACCATTTCTTCATAGTTTGATACCTTATCAGAAACTGAAAGGCCAAATTTGATACCCTATGTGAGACCTTCAGAGTACCAGGTCGATTTTGATACCCTATATTGCAAGTCTCAAGACCTGTCAGGGTCTCGCTTTTTTGGTAACGCGGGTGGTTACCCGGTCAAAATACCCAGTTACCCCCCCCTGCCTAATGATTAGAATTTTGTACTATGTAGGCTGCAGCACAGTCATATACATGTTCAAGTTGGTCTCAAAGCCATGGCATAATAGGGATTTGCACTATTCCAGCACTGTACTTTTGAACTTGATAATTCAAGCTGGGAATCTGCAGGAGTATTTGTAGATTTCATAACAAAAATTCCAATTATGCACCATGTCTTGTAGCAGTTATTATTATACAGAATTATTATATGTGGTTTGAAGTTACCAGTTTGCCACCAAAGGATGAGAGGAATTGGACATTTGGATGGAAGAATAAAATGATTGGCTTAAAATTGATTCCATAGATACAAAATCACTTGGCCTTCCAACATTTTGTTCCGTACCTTCTGCGGGGTTGATTCAAAGGGAGTAGATTTTAAGAGTGCCTTCCTGACAACAACAACAACAACAACAAAAATTATTGGGAAATTAGGAAAACAAGTAAAGAATTGAGGAGGACAAGAAAAACAAGAAAGTTGCTAGATTTAAAAAATCCTGTAAAGCATGGACATGCCAGGAAAATTGGGAATACATGGGTTTGTGCCCTTGTCCAAAAAGTTGTCATTCATTTTCATTTGGGACAGGGTAGGTAGGGACAGGAGATACAAGAGTTTGCATAGAGTTGGGGTAGGGACCCCTATATATCTTGTTTTAAGTGTTCTGGAGAGCAAGGATGAATCACAAGGGATTTTGTTATTTTTTAAGTGTACTTTAGAACAGTGTAATTTTGCATTTTGGATTGAAAGTGTTTTTTATGTCTTGGTGTCAATTGAAAATTGACTGCTGATACTGAAGAAGATAAAGTAACTAACTATAAAACAGGATCCCAGTCTAGCTGACATATCAGAAATGGCAGGATAAAAATGTCACTGATTGTAGAATAGTAAAATCATGATCAAATGCATGTTCTGCAGCTAGTCTGTATAAGTTATAACCTTTGGCACACACATACCTACTTCCGAAATCTCTCATGTGAATCTTGCAAGTGTTTTGAGTGAGCAAACTTGAATTTGTGGGTTTATGAATGGATAATATAGCAAGGTGTGGATAACCACATTCAAAATAGAAATCAAAATATTACATTGTATTCTTTCCATAATAATATTTCTTTGCATTGTTAAATGTAGGCCTGTGACTACAGGAAATTTGATTTTGAGTTTGTTCTATAGTATTTATTCACATGTATTGCCCACACAGTGATAGCACACCGGGACACACACCCAAATAGTAGAAGTCGTAATAGGGTCAGCCCCTTTCATTGACAACCACAATATTGACAAATCAAATAAAAACATTCGATTGTGACCAATTTGTGTACCCATTTATGTGGTTCATGGCCCACTGTAGACAAAAACTGTGGGGGATGTCTGTGTATACACTATTCAGCAATTTCACCAATTTGACTTTATTTTGGGCATAGAATTTGTATCTGGTTGAATTAGTAACAAGTTCAGTGCTTCAAAACATTAAATCATATTCCATGTTTTGATAAGAATAATATTTTTGTGACTAAAAGTGAGAAAGAACATGGCTGCTGGTTTGATATTCATCAATGGTTTCACATTGAACTGCTTAGACCTTTTTATACAGATGCTCAGATGAGTTTACTACCTCTACAAATGTTGATACTCCATAAATGTACAGGATCAAATATGTGTACCGCCGCGGCAAAAGGGCCCAGTTGTCGGCTCGTACATGTTGCTCCTTGTAGCATATCTAATGTATGGTATTTGTATACATCAGATATGCTACAATGAGCAACATGTAGGAGCCGACAACTGGACCCTTTTGCCGCGGCGGTACACATATGTTCTTTGTGATTGTACCTATAGGCTCTTATCAAATACCTGTTCATACTAGCTAAAAAGTCATCGGTGGTTGTAATCGATTTCGGTAAGATTGTCATCGATTTCAATTTTGATTGTTGAATGTCGTTATTCATATGATGGCTTGGACCATCTTTAGTCGTCATTCATTTTAAGTGAATTCACTTCAACTACGACATATTACGACTTTTCACCAATGTGAACGCAACACATCATAATTAGCATTTACTTTTTCGGCTTGTGACCCATGACTACTGCACTTCCGGCGATACCAACTGAAAGTGATTTCGATGAATCGCTGCATATAAATACTATCTATGTGAATGCTCCAACCCGAGTTAATTTATGCTAATTCTCTGCCAGGAACTGAGAATGAAATCGATTACGACTTCCAAAGACTACAGGAAGGGGGTCCCAGGGGGAGGGATTGAGGTAGAAAATTTCTTATGGGACCCAAATTTAGATTGTTCATCTTCAAAAGTGGACCCTTTGAACAATAAGGCCTGTACTTATAACCTGAATAAAACTTATCATAATCTTGGATTGTTTGGATCAATCAACATAAACAATATATTGTAGAATCGCAATTTGCAATAAAACATAGTCCTTTAAATGTGATGACTCACCCCGAAAGGGGGGACTTTGCAGATGATATCAATTTTGAGTTTATCATTGTATCTGTTACAGCATTTTCTAAGCTTTAAAATGACACCTTATTTGTCGAAATTGATCAAGGCGATCAAATTTTACAACAGATAATCTGCTGGAAATTCTTATTATTTTCTTTATTTTTGCTACCTATTTTCACCAGTATCTTGAAAAGTGTTCTGTCGCAAAGTCCTTTTTCCGGTTGAGTCATCACAAAATCCCTGCTTTGAACCAAAGGGGTGGGGTGGTGAGGGGGTGTCCCACTCAGTATGCTTGTACACTAGTGTGATTATGATCAATGTTCAGCTCCATTGCTCCAAGTACATTTACACTGGAAGTTTATCATTTTGAAACATGATAAAATATTTTAGTGAAAATTGAGCATATTCCCCAATGAAGAAGAGAAAAGGGAATAATCCAACTCTGTGTTATGCCGGGTCACTTTATTTAAAATATTTTGTGGAAGTTTTTTTGCATTCTGATTCATACATTTATTGAAATGTTCAGTTCACTTCTCAGAGACAAAAACGATATCAGAAGGGGTCATATTTTTCAGGTTATTCCACACCAAAATTGATCTTGCACGTTGCATCTGGTAATTATTGTTAGGACATTCCTTTGAGGTGATTCAATGTTTTGAGTCCAGCTGAAAGAAACTTGTCAGCCTTTTATTGACATAACAACCATGTATGGAAGCTACTGATGCACTTCAAGGTTCTCATCAGGAGAATTTTGTGTTGTAAATATTTCAATGTTAGTACAATGTTGTACCATGTGATGACGTTAGCAGGGATTTCATTTGATTATTTTGATAATCAATATCAACAAATTGACATCTGTGCACAATGATTTATATATATATTGATATATTATATATATATTGATATATTTTGAAGTAATTTGACAGAGGCTATTATAAATGTGGGTTTACATTTAAAAGGCATCCATTCACTGATCTTAGTTTGTTTGAGATGGTGGTAAATAAACAAAAAACCATTACAAGTAAGGCCAATAAAAATAATCTTAAAATTGGTAATAAATTAACAATAAGCAAATAATTATTTTACAAAAACATGAAAATCCGAAAACTTATGGCCAGTTTTTTTATTTAGAGTGATGTAGAATGGAAAATAGTAAATTTCAAAAACATAATTTTTATATTGTAAAACGGGCCAATAGAGGCTTTTGTGTAAATGAAATTGTATGTTAATTTGTTACGAGCACAAGCATTAAATGCGAATATTTGATTAAAACCCGTTGGTCATTGCTAAACATTTATTACATTGGTTTCTGCAAGTGATGTCTATATTTAGTTGAGTTCAGTGTTATT
>JXSR01S030757.1:110299-128292 GCA_000969725.1 Ophiothrix spiculata | reverse complement strand
CTCCTACAAACCTCTGATATGAAAATCAAAAAAATCGATTTAAATCAAAAAAATCCGATTTAAATCAAATAAATCGATTTTTTTGATTTTTTTAAAAAAATCGAGATTTTTGCCAACCTTGCAAAGAACTAGCAGGCAACTAGAGTTAGCAGTGTTTCATGAATATGATCCTTAACTGCTGAGTATAAAGCTTATCCGATTTCACATTCGTGCACCTCAAGGCTCAATGTCCGCTTGTTCTCGACATCCACTTGAGACTATCCACTTAATGAGACCTGCATTGGTGTGCAATTAATGCATATTCAAAATTAACCCTTACACTGTTGACCACTTCTTTGTTTAAAAACTATCTCCTCAGAAATGTGCAAGCCAAAAAGTGTGGGTTTTCACCTGGATTTGAACCCGGGATTACCAACTTCCCGATCTAATCATCACTATGTCAAGCCACTGAGCAGGTGCTGCCATGGCAGTGATTTCGTAATCAATGCTAACTCGGGTCTATGACATATTTGGACTTTAACTTGACTTTATGAGATGGGATATTGTGAGATTCAGTGGGGTTAGGGTTAAATTTAGTCAGGCATGCAATGCATTGTATGATTCAAACTGAATTTGACTTATTTGCGCTATTGTTTGTGGCAGTAATTCGTGAACGCATACTCAAAAGCCATGAGCATAGCACAGACCGTTTTCCCCTTGAAAATGTATGCCTGTGTGGGAGAAGACTGAGTGATCGCTACCTTTGTTGCGTTAACAAATTAAATCCACAAACAATAGCTAAACATGTGTAATTTGATGGCATCAAGTGGATGATTCAAAAAATGGCAGCAATTCAGGTGTTATGATTTACTGTATAAGTGGTATTTTTCCTGCTACATTTATTTTCGTGCTTTTCGCCCCAAAAATGGATAAGCGTGAAAATAAATGCACCGCAAAAATTGATGTGTATATGTTACAAATGATATTCCATACTAGGCCAATGCTCACGTGCGCGAAAATGAAAATGGTCCAGAATTGGCTGTGCGCGAAAATTACGGCGTTTACAGTATGAAATAGGATTAGTGTAAAAACCAACCTGGCCTGCATCAGTACTTGTGACTTGATAATCCTCCTCCTCTTTGCTAGCCTCATCACTATCATGCCTCCGCTTTATACCCTTCTTTGGTGACAGCATGCCTTTATGGCCTTCTTTCACGTATGATTGGTGATGTTGCAATTCTTTCTTGGAGTTACGCCATGCCTGAGTCACCTTGACATTCATTTTCTTGATTGGCGTGTCTATAGGTCTGGTGTTGGGTTCCGTTATCCATGCCCTTATAGCAAAAAATAAATAATTTAATTGATGTGGCTTTTTTATTTCAAGGACAGGTAAAGAAAAAAAGGAAGGCCTGTATGGTTAGCATGACCGGTTACAGGTCAGAGAGAGTGCATCTTTCTTTCACAGCAATTCAGGCTTCACCTTTTGTAAAATTGTACTGGTGGAATCACCACACTTCCTTCACAGCGAGTCTGCTACCTTCTGAAGATTGAACTTAATGAAGGATACTGGTACCAATGACACCTTGGTTGATAAGATCGCGTATATGTTAATGCCTGAAGGTCACAGCATGGTAGCTTAAATTGCTAAGACACTTATTTTACAACCATTCAAATCATTAGAAAATGTTATGAAAAGTACTTATGAAAATGAAAATAAGTATGAAAGTTGAACTTTTAAAATGTGATCATGCCTACTGTTTTCCATACCTATATAAATTGGTTTATGTCCCTTGATAAATAAACTCAGAAATTATGACTTATTTTCAAACAGGGTCATACTTTAAAATTTGAAAATATTAATAATCATGAATTAGTGTACCAACCTCTGATGTCTACTTCCAAAGAACCTGACATCGACACTGTCTTCACTCCGTTGTAACACCTTGGCTGGCCAGAACCCGAAGCCTCGCATCTGAGCCCAGACTAACTCGTGTGGTGGCTCCTATACAACACAAAATATAAAATAAGGCATGATTTAAAATACTTACAACTGGATTCACTCAGTCAAAGAGTTCCCCTACATAAAGAAAATTAGAATTTCATTTCAAGCAATCAAAGGATTTAAAAATTCACACCTATACGACTAGGTACATATGAGGAAACTGCTCATTAAAGGGACAAGATCTAATTTTAAAATATGTATAATTGCTTTTAGTTAATTGACCTTGACCTCTGAAATACATCTTATCAGGTTTCACACTTGGGTTGCTTATAGTTTAAAATAAGAGTGTGATTATAAATCCTATCCCTTTAAGGCAACTCTTTTCGATACCCATGATATGGAGGTTGCATGGTCCAAGACAAGAAACTCATTGGTTGTTCGAAAAAAAAATGTTTTTATAGCATGACCACTGAAGATGCATACAGGGGATGATTGAGATGATTGAAAAGTTTGATGCTGCCCAAGGCAGATGCAAATAGGTATCATCCTGGAAAAGAAATTCATTGCTTGTTTGACTACTGTATGTACATACAGGATGTGATGGAAAGGGGTAAAAGAAAGTTCATGTGTTCTTCGGCATACTGCTAGAAACTTGACACAGTAATTTTGGTGATTATGTAGCACATCAATTTCTTATCTTTAGGAGTATCTTGTAGCTTAAAGAAGCGGTCAAGGAAAATGGCTGGCGATGGCAATCATATATAAGTGCTTAATACAACCTAAATTGGTGTACAATTAGCTCAAATTTCAAATCAAATTTTGTTGTGCATGCAATATATATCCTTACTATATCATGGTTCAAACTGAACTTGGTTTGATTTTTTTGCTTGTTTATACCCCAATGTAGATTGCACCAACAGGATGGTCCCCCGGAATGGCAGATACTAACGTGAAGACAACGTTCGAAGTAAGCGCTTGTCCGCTTGTCCGGGACAACCAAAATTTGCGCCGGACAAGTGAAATTGAAGTGAGTACTTGTCCGACGGACAAGTGAAAATCGAACATACTTAACTGTACAACAGTATTCCATAAGCTTATCGGAACCAAAATGCAATATCGTGTTCCAATATTTCTGACAAAATGACCACAAATTCGATAGTTTAGACCAAGAAAAAAATGTTAAATAAATCCAACATATCGCCGCATCGGCGAATGACCTAGGGGAACTCCCGAAGCTTGTCTGTGATACCGCAATGTAGAGTTCTATTTACGTTTCAAACATTCGCATCGCTATCTACCAATTTCACATTTCATATATTTACGTATATCAATGTTGAACTTTGAAGATCGAGGCTTTGGTCTCTGTTACATTCGTTCGTTATCGCTTGCATGTATTACACTACCTTATATT
Organism: Ophiothrix spiculata; assembly: GCA_000969725.1. NCBI lineage: Eukaryota > Metazoa > Echinodermata > Ophiuroidea > Amphilepidida > Ophiotrichidae > Ophiothrix > Ophiothrix spiculata. The sequence goes on along the minus strand of JXSR01S030757.1, from coordinate 124,960 downwards.
TGAACTATGGTCTCTTATTACGAGTATATTTTCCACGTGTTTGCATTGCTTTCGTATTTGTTGTCATTCAGTGTTGTGCATGTACGGGTCAAATTACGTCATTGATAAGTTGACCTACCTAATTAAATATGTCCGATACATGCCAGCAGGAAAGTACTTTCCTGATGCCAGCTAGCACTCGTGCGTAACATAAGCATGATGTAAACATTGCAAAGAATGAAAGTAGAATGGAATGTTGTGGTATTGGAAATAAATAACAACTGAAAGTAAATTCAAAATCACTTTATTATTGTATTATTACATTCGGTAAGCTTAAGCACATGTCTGACTGTAGTCTTATAGGACATTTTTAAGCTTTCAGGTCGATGTTTTCAGGAATCCTCTGGCGACCAATAAGTATTTTTCTTGGTCGCAAATGGCGATTGCGAAAAGACGGCATGGTCGCATCAGCCAAAATTTTGTCGCAATTTACAGGGTTGGACCTGGGACCCAAATTAGTTGCAATGGGGACCTTGTAACTACATTTATCTTCTAATAAACAGTTGCAGCTGTTACTAGCTGTGCAAAAATTGTGTAGTAGGCCTACTTTGTTTTTCTTCTATTTTTGCATACAAAAATTGAACAAAAAAAATTGGCAAGCAGATGTTTGTCCGGACAAGTAAAATAAATATGCTACTTGTCCGGCGGACAAGTAAAAATATTTTCTTACTTCAAACGTTGCGTGAAGAGATATGTGAAAACAGATTTGTCTACTTAACCCTGGTCTTACCAAGGAGGTAGGGTGGTTACCACCCCCAACTGATGATTCCCTGTCGCATAAAAACGCAAACGAATACGACCTAAGGGATGTGGGTAGTTGTAAGTTCATCCTTTGTTGTCATTTTAGCAACAACAAAAAAAGGGTAAAATTCAGATATTTGAAACTTTTACAGCAAAATTTTGAAATTTTGGGGGGGTCCATTTTTGGCAAAAATTGTGATTTTCTGACTCGGAAGTACTTATGACTTCATAGTTACGTAACACCTTGGCCGATTTTCATGATTTTGGTATCAACAGAAAGGAGACCCTACCCTATACTATGGTACCAAACAACCTAACTTTTGGCGGTTAAATTTCAATTTCAACAGGGGTGGTTCCTTGATAACAAACGTTACAAAAATTACTTTGGTTAAGAAAAGGGTTATAGTACTTACACATGCATATAGAAACCAGTCTGGATCTGCTCTGTTATTGGACATGAGATAGCAGTCTTTACATAGCCGTATCTCTGCTAGATCATATTCACACAGTACTTACACACGCATATGATAGAAACCAGTCTGGATCTGCTCTGTTATTGGACATGAGATAGCAGTCTTTACATAGCCGTATCTCTGCTAGGTCATATTCACACAGTACTTACACATGCATATAGAAACCAGTCTGGATCTGCTCTGTTATTGGACATGAGATAGCAGTCTTTACATAGTCGTATCTCTGCTAGGTCATATTCACACAGTACTTACACACGCATATAGAAACCAGTCTGGATCTGCTCTGTTATTGGACATGAGATAGCAGTCTTTACATAGTCGTATCTCTGCTAGATCATATTCACACAGTACTTACACATGCATATAGAAACCAGTCTGGATCTGCTCTGTTATTGGACATGAGATAGCAGTCTTTACATAGCCGTATCTCTGCTAGGTCATATTCACAATCAGCCAATGTTAGTCTGCATAATTCGGCTCTATCGCTCTCTGCTCCATGGTAAACTACTGCGGTGTGGACTATCATTCTGGTGTCTGCTTCCATCTCCTCTAATGAACGGTACTTTTCAGCATCGATTTTCTAAAAATTAACAATAAGGATAAGTTAAGAAGTTGATATCATTGTATGAGATTGAGCGACATTAAGCACTTTAAAGGTGAGCTAAACATAATTTAGTGCATTACATGTATCATAATATGATAAAGGAGTTCCCAAACCAAAAGAAGAACATAAACATCTGGGCCCGTATTCCAGAAAGGTGTTTAGCTAAACCATGGTTTAACTGAACGTCAACTGTCCAGAATGATACACGCAATGTTGCAGCTTTCAAGCGGAACAATTCAAAGAGCCGTGTTGTTGACGAGAATTAAAACTTTGGTTTAGCTAAACACATTTCTGGAATACGGGCCCTGGTGTTTCTGTCAAGGGATATTAGCAAATCTGGAATGTTATCTGAACAACATTTCTTGACAATAAACAATTCTTTCAGAATCTAAAGAAATGGGTGACCTTTTAGGGTTTTCATGTTCAAATAACATTTGCTATGTCCAGTTTATTTAGTGGAGTGGACCACACAGAAACTCATTCATGAAATTGCCAAGATAGATACAGTAAGGATTTTAAAGTGTTCAAATTTCTCAAAATTACATTTGGAAATGACACTTTTGGAATATGGAGTTATAAGGCATGTTAATCTGAGTGCACATTCAAAATATCAACAAGGACTATTTATCATTTGAAAAATACATTTAAATTCTGTGTTAACTCACCTCCATGATATTTTTCAAGTCCACATGTCTGTAGACCAAATTGTAGTAGTTTGGCAACTCTTTCATATTGGGTGCTTTGTATAGATCTCTGGCCTGCAAAAATAAGAACAAACCACTACAGTTAAAGCAGTCATTGCTTTTTCTAAATATGGTAATGGGATGACATTCATGCAGCTCACCATGTTAAATACACTATAAGCCCACCTGAAGTGCATAATTCAGCCTTTACCAAGGAATTTAGAAAGGGGAATCGGTACTCCCTGCCATTTTGATTTCACCGCCGTGCAAATCCTATGGAACGGCAGCCATCTTGGATTGTCGCTCATGGAGGGTGAGTTATTGTACCTCCGGCATTTTACAGCTTCCTGTGCCTCACTTCGAGAGTCTTCGCAACGGATTAGCAGGAAAATTGGCGTACTTTGATCAGAGCAAGTCGCAATACAAGCTACTTGAAACGCAGACACGGTTTGCACGTGAAACATTATGCACACGCTGTATATGTGTTGACTGAAGATTTACGCGATCTGCCTGGATACCGGGCCAAACTCCAAATATATCCGGAGGTAAAATAACTCTGCTCCATGAGCCACACAAGATGGCGGTGTATCCCGACTCCACTATAAATATTCCTTGGCCTTTACCCAGCTCACCACATCATACATTATTTGACTGGCTGCAGTGTGCAATTCTAGCTGGCTTTGATCCACTTCAATGGTTAGAGGTCACTTCAATTTGTATACAAATAGTTGAAACAAGGTGACATTTGACAGTGGAATAACACTTTCTATTGCTTGTAAAGCCCAATCTAAACCCTGGGTGTGAGAGACAGGTGATAAAAAGAGCTGAAAATGGTGACAAAATGTCAAAACCCAGCTAAAAATGAAAGAAAAAGCTGAAAAACTGACTCTTTTGAAGCCTTCAAAACAGCTGAAATCAGCTAAAAAGCTGAACTCTCACACCCCTGCTAAACCTAATTAATCCCAACTGATTTCAATTCAATCTGTTTCTACCTTAATGGGGATCACTCACTTCCCAAACCTGCGTTTGCACATCGCAATCTATCACAAAGTCACAGCCTTGGCAGAGATTTGGTTCTCGCATGCATAATCACCATCTACAAAGTCACAGCCTTGGCAGGGATTTGGTTCTCGCATGCATAATCACCATCTACAGTGTTTTGGGACATATTCATGATTATGATGAAGTTGAAATTCTGAGACATTTTTTATTTTCTAAAGTAAGATGTTATGTGTTATAGGGTTAATTTCAATCCAGCTACATGCTCTCTTGTCATCATAAAAAGAATTAGGCGTTGGAGCACAATTATGCCATAACTTTGTGTAGCCGGCCACAACCTGGCCACAGCCTTAATTTTCCAAAATGGCGACCATAGGTTTGATTGTTCACCTCAAGATTATTGTAAAATATTCATTACATATTTTGAAATTATTTTGAGGTGCATAATCAAGCCTACGGTCGCCATCTTGGAATATTAAGGCCACGGCTAGGTTGTGGCCTAATTGTGCTCCAGCGCCTTAGACTAAATAAAATAGTATTCCTTCAATTCCTTCAATTACCTTGTCTTTCATCCGACTTAGTACATGTGTTAGTAGCTGGTACAGCTCTATCTTCTTCAAACTGCCAAATTTGGATTTGTGTGCCTGAAAGAAAAATCAACATAAATTTAACATATTTAAATTTATACCAATGATTATGTCAGTTTGGGTCCAAAAAATAAATCATTGTAATACCTTCAACTGACGAAACAATAATAAAAATTGTGTCAGTCGGTTTGATTCAATAAGTATTAAAGGGGCAGCCCTGCGGTTTACGTCTCCTTGTTTCCTTGGGCAAGAAACTTTACTCTAGTTGCTTCGTGGTTCGGAAGTCACGTAAAGCCATTGGTCCTCTGTGCAAATGCTCCTTCTTGGGGCGCTGCACACAGTGTATACCTGGTGAGTCTATCAAAATTGAGTTTTTTATTTATTTTTATGTTACAATCCCCTAGCAATTCTTTCAAATGTGCTTGCATTTTTGAGATCAATTATAAAAAGTGTCATTTTCTAATTACTGTCAGGACCCGACAGTAATCACAACACAGTAGTCTATGGGTTTTTTGAAATTTCGAAAAGCTTGTTACTTAAAAATTTCAAGATTTGTTCTCAAACAAAAAACACCAACTACAGCACAGGGGATCCATGTAGGTTTCTTATAAACACCTCAATAAAGATAAGTCGACAGTCAGTCTGACCCTATAAATCAGAGTAAGATCCCACAAAATCCAACAATATTGACATATATGAAAAATATGCAATCTCAGCTAAATACACTCGCGGTCTAAAGTATTTCCACACAAACACTTTATTCAGCCATATCTCACAAGGCGGTAATAAGGAAACTATCTGGAAACTTATGTTGCTTTTGATCAGATCTGATAGGTAATCTAGTTAAGTGTAAAATTGAGCTCCGAATGGGATCAACCCTCTCACGTACGGGTAGGGAGCAACAACAAAAAATAAAATCCACTTTTATAAACGCTTTGTGAGATATGGCTGAATAAAGTGTTTGTGCGGAAATACTTTAGACCGCTAGTGTATCAACCCCAAATTTGATATCAAAACTGTTACCATTGTTTTACACCAACAGTTTGAAATTTTGATCTCAGTTTTCATTTCTTACATAGGGTAATACATACAATACACATAAATGGTCCTGCCCTACTCCAAGTAAATGTAAAGAAAAAGTTGTTTACAGCATAATGAAATGAGTGGGGATTCCATTTTAATTTCGTTCTGCGTGACCAATAAATATGAATTTGAAATGTAAGGAAAATCAAGAAAGAAGAGAAGTGTATACTTTTCTTCTTACTGATTTGTTGAGATGATCAGAAGGAAAGATTTAACTTATGTGTATTTAAGAAAATCAAGGCAAGGCTCTTTTGCCTTAATTATAGGCACTCAACAAAAAGGAAATATAGTCAGACCAATTTTATCAAAAATGATAATTTCATGTATGTAAGTTGATAAAACTGTTAAGATCAGCACGCATAATAAGACAACAGCAGCTCTGTAGTCTACGCAATATGAAAAACATTGATTGTCTATCGATTCCACTAGAAGCATTTTGGCGATGCTCTATTACACATATTCCCAAAATGTGAGAAGTGAAAACTGAGATATATTTTTCAAACGGCTGGTGTAAAAAGATGGTAATGGTTTTGTTGTCAAAATTTAGGGTCAATATTTAGCTAATATTGCATATTCTTCATATATGTCAATATTATTGGACTTTGAGGGTTCGTTCTTGGATTTATATGTTCCCTTAGAGAAGCAAAACAATAAATCGCCATCTTTTATTCTCATTCTTAGTCACAAATTTGAGTCATTTATAAACCAAAAACGATGTAAATTATAGCCAAAAACTATAAACATTATCATTGGAAAAACGTACACCCCTATTCAAACATGAAATATTCCAAACCAAGTAAAGCTGTTTCGCGCTGTGATTTTGAACGTGCGGCTCCACTGCGTTTCACGCTGAACGCACTGTCATCTATCGTCTCATAACGGATGGCCAAAATTCCTTATTAGGAAGTAAAATCGCACTCAGTGACTAAGAATTGTCTTTTTTGAGGTGTTAACTTACCTCACACATGGGGCAATTCCATGGTCCTGTATAATCTTCTTCTTTGCCAACACATCCAGGGTGATAGACTTTATAACATGACCCACAACATAGAACATCTCCAGGCTTATGGCATTCAAAACAATACCAGTCATGTGATTCGCTGCTCTGTAGAGTGAAAAAGAGAAAATAAAATCAGATTTATGTGATGCACTTTGAAAACTTGGGAATAATTCATCACATTTATTTTAGGGGCCGCTTCAGAACTCAACCGGCGGCTGACTGCCCGGAACCAGCGGTTCTGCCGGTTGAGTTTTGATGTGATTCCTTAACTGCTGATTGAATGAAGATTCAGAATATATTTCCTTGGGATTTAAGAAACTGATTGTAACAAGAAATTACAAAATCATGGGTTTGTTATGGAATTAGGAGTGTGAACTGCCCGGGTGAACTGTCAAATTTTTGAAATTCAGATTTATGCTCATTGCAAAAGTGAAAAGAAATTAATGTGGGTTTGTGGATTTCAACTGAGGATTTGTCTAACATTTTGATGTCATCTACCCTTGATTATTGATGCAGAGTCTGCTTAATACAAGGGAATTTCAGATTAAAATCCTGGTCAAGATTTGGGTTTATATTTTAAGTCTTGGCAAGGGAAGAATATTCATTGGCCCATTTGTCACCTTTTAACTAAGAAACTTATTTATTTTGCTACATATTATTCACCTATAAAATTTATATGGAAATTAAGTGGATTTCAAACTATTATTAAGCTATATTAGATTTTATCTGCCACTTTGATATAGCCTTAACGGCTCAGTTAGCAGAGTGTCTTCCTAATAAACCAGAATCCGGGTTAAAATCCTGACAGGGGATTCCTCCTACAGGTTTTACTAGCAATAATTATCCAGAGATGCCACTCATTGGTGTTCAAAAATTCTGAAATACTTCGAAAGAATGTGAGAAACCAAAATTTCTTGTATCTTTGTACACAAAAAAAACAATAAAAAAAAATCTGAATTTAGGCTTGAACCAATTGAAAAATTCTGAAGTCAGAATTTATTCTGAAATGTGGCATCTCTGATTAGCTTAAAGATACATTGGAAATAATGTCATAATTTTGTCTGCGGGTGATTTACACTCACATATTCATATTCATATTTATTGTTTCCATAAAAACGATACAGTAAAACACATCAAAACAAATAAAATTACATATGCTTAAAAGAAGACGGACACATGACGCGCCAAGTAAAATATGGCATATGTTACTGTAGTCGGCTATGTAAAAGGCATTAATTATCCATGGTGTAAACACTTTCAACGTTAAAGTTACAGTATTAATTATATGGCCATGCATTTTTTTACAATATAAACATAAAGATAATACTGTCAGCTCTATATTGATACCAAATTTTTTGAAAAACATTAATTTTTAAAGAAAATATCAACATATTTGCACATCAAGGCACTAAAAATTACATTTCCCATAGAGATTGTACATAGCGCACCGCTTCCTCATGCACCGCTTCCTCCACCACCCCCGACTTCGTCAATTGAATTGAATGCCATTCTGCCTATGTTCAAGATACCTCAATGAAACTTTCCATACTTAATAATTAATGTTTCAGCTTTCATTTGATACAAAATTTACTGCCATATCTCTTATACTTCAAAAGATTCATCAAAAAAACTAAACGACCACAGTGAAAAATGTGACTCCACCACCCTTTTTGGGTGTCGAGTTTAAAACGTATGGCCATATCTCAATAATTATAGTCCCCATAATAGTAAAAGTATACATTTTCTGAAAGGAAATTTAACAAGGAATTCAAAAATGCAGTACAAAACAGTATCAGATGTAAGGTATTAATACTATACATGTTCCTCAAAGATTTTTTTTTTGAAAATGTGAACAGATTTTATCAAAATTTTGGTTGATATTTCCATTTTTATCCAGATATTTACCTCAGAAAATTATATATTGCTATAAAGCTCATACCTTGAGCTTTATGAAAATAACAAACAAATTGAGATAGGGCAATCAGAGAAAAAAAATTGATATGATTTTTCATTATCACTTTTTGTTCAACTTTTGTGTCGCTTGAATGAACACTACATTAGAACCTTACATCTTATACTGTTTTTTATTGCATTTTTGGATTCCTTGTTAAAATTCTTTTCAGAAAATGTATACTTTTATCACCATGGGGGGTTTAGTTGTTGAGATATGACTGTAAGAAGGCGAACACATCTCACACATAGCAAAATATGGCTTGTGACGAAAACTCGGCGAGGTTAAAACGCATGGCCATATATAAAATCATTATGGAGGAATAAGCCAGAAGACCACTAAGGTCTGAAAGTAGCCTATCCCTGTTAACAAACAAACAAAAAACCATAAAATATAAATCAAATTACAGAACACATAAAAATAGTAAAGAACTCAAATTTGCTCAACACAAGACAACACATGGGACAAAAGGATGTCGGATCGAAAAGCTATGAAACTATAGATCATTCGTATTTTTTGATAAGGGTTTGCTTCAATTGTTTACGGAAGTACTTCACGGATTTTTATTCTTTTTGCGATTTGGGTAATGAATTCCAAAGGATTGGGCCAGAAGAACGAGTGCTGCGATCAGAAAAGCACTTTTTGTTGTTTGTAACATTAAAATTATTTGCATATCGTGTTTGATAATTATGAACCTCAGATGGTAAATCATTTATAGAAAATCTGTACATAAATGTTCCGAGGTTTAACGTATAAATATCTTTTATCGTTAATAGATTGAGTTGAGCAAATAAGGGTGCAGTATGAGCTCTATAATGACTATTAGTAATTGACCTGATAGCCCATTTTTTGGATTTTAATTAATTTATCCAGATACGAATTACATGCGTTGCCCCATATAGTAATGCTATAATTTAGATACGGTAAAATCAGCGTACAGTATAAAGTATGTAATATTTTAGCTGGGATGAAGTGTTTCAATTTGTTAATAACACCTATATTTCTAGATACAGTTTTTGAAATACAGTCAATATGGGCTTTCCATGTTAGACATTCATCGATAAGAACTCCAAGAAGACAACTCATATTTGATCCTTGACATGTTTTGTGCCTTGTCCGTTGGATCTACCTCTCCCATTTTTATTAACTCCAAGAAACTTAGTGGATTTTACTCTATTAAGAATTGTTTCATCCAACAGTACGTTCAAATCTTTGTAGTTGACAGTTATTACCACAATGTTTGGTAATAACTGTCAACTACCAAATATTGAGAAAATTTTGATGAAACTTGTGATAAGTTTTATATTTTGTAAATCATTGCTTCAAAAATTGCAGATAAATCAATAGAAATTTTAATTTTCCATTAACACTTCAAATCATGTTAAAAATCCTGAATTGTGTGGAATAACCGAAAGAGAACATGGATTTGAATGTTAAGAAAACCAAACTGCTGAATAAGCTCAAGATGGGTTACAATAATGAGAAGTTATCATAATATGAAAACATAATCATTGTTCCAAGTAAAATAATCAAATTATAATGAATTTGATACTATGCCTGAGGAAGAACTGGTCAGATACATTACAGTAATTACTATTAAGTTATTAGTCTTATCAATACATAGTTCAGCAATCAGGATAATTATTACAATGCGGTTTTTGTACTGCACAACTTTTGTTAAGGTTAAGTAAGAACCCTACAACAGCCACGAATACAAGAACAACAAATGTTTGGTTGGTCGAACAAACACATGGCGTGGTGTCAAGGGGCGGGGTTCAAGTACTTTTGAATGTATTGATGGCGGTCTCTCCTGGTTGATATTCTATCATTTCCCTTCACAAATTTAGTCTTTAAAATGATTGAAAGCAAAGAAAAAAACATATTTTTGTGCCAACAACAGTAATTGCAACTTTTTCTACAAATCACTAAAACATAGCACAATTAGCAGACCTTATATCAATTTTGCATTTCAGATATGTTTCAACTTTCATCACTAAACTCTCTCATTAAAGCTCATACAATAAATTCAATTGGAAGCAAGACAGGATGATAAGGTCCTGATATTTTCTTTTGGTTGTGATCAAACCCGATAAACATCCAAATTACCTCCATGGTGGTTCAAAATGGGGAGGGGATGCTATTTGGAATGTCTCATTCCGATCTGTACAAACCATACCTCTTCTGTAGCTTCTTCCATACACCAGTAGCCATCTTGTTCCAAGCCTGCACGGGCACCTTTCTTGCCCAGAGACGTTTCCTTGACAACAAGTCCATCTTTAACAGCCAATGCCAACTAATATTTTAGAAGCAAAAAATAAGGAAAAACATAGGTATTCGTACACTCACAAATTATATCATAAAAATTCAGAAATTAGAAACACTGGATAAACTGCCACCACCCAGGAAAAAAATATGACAACAAATGCTCAATTTCTGTCTATTTTAGTCATTTTTGTGTGTATTTTTTATTTTCTCTAACACATTTTAAAGCTTTATTATAACAACATTTCTATAAAAATTTATAGTCGTATTTCTTTATTAGCCAATAACATAACTTTTTGGCTTAATGGGATTTGAACTCATAACCTATTGATTGGGGGCCTATGCTGTTTCTTTAGAGTAGAATGTAGTAAAATGTGGGTTGGTAGGGGGGTGTTGCTGAAAAATGTGAAGTACCACCCATCCAATTTTCAAGAAAAAGGGACCCATCCATATACCAAATGCCCAAATTTTGAGTAAATTTTTATACAAAAATAGCCTACTTTTTGTTTGAAATTTGGTGAAAATTTCAAAAAAAATTGAAAAACAGACCCATCAAAATACCACACTTTGCAAAGAAAAAGGACCCATTGGCATACCAGACAGCCTAATTTTGCTACCCAAAGTTGCGGCACATCCCTGTAATCACTTTTGTACCTCCCGGGCACATAAGCTTACCTGTTTCTGTGTATCTTTTGGTCTGACACTATGCTTGCGCTGCATATAGCGCTCAATTCTATCATAGTTGGCAACCTGTTTGCCCGACCTGATGGACGTGATGACATCCCAAAGCTGCAAGACAACCTTGGGGTCAGCTTGACGACGCTTCACTACGCCACGAACCATGATCAAATCTGTGGAGGAATGAAGTCAACAACTAGCTTAACTGATAATGTATACATATTTCATTAATCGCAGGGTATAGAGTCGGAATATGGCCTTTTGGGGATATAATTGTGGGGATTGGGTTTTTTTACCTTTAAATTCCCTGATTAACCCTAACCCCGGCACACCAAAGTGCATAGAATCCTAGACCACACAGAAAAACAGGTGAGCTATGCAGTTCTAGCCTATACAGCAAAACACACAAGGTTTGTGTTTGAGTAATGCATGAACTTGAACTTCAACCTGCAAAGACTGTGCTTGTAATCCTACACCATGAAGTTCAGTATACAATGCTGTATGCTTAGAAATTTGATTTGTATTGTTATTATATGGTCCAGTGGGGTTAGGGTTAAATACATATATTATGATGACATAGCACAACATTTTTCAGTTATTTCTTGAGTGGCACCGAAGATTCATTAATTTAAAACGTTTGTGTTAACAAAAAGCCCCAAGCTTGAAGAAAGTGTTTGGAACATGTTTATTAATGATCATCAAACAGTTTAAAATATCTATTTCCAGTATAACAGTTTCAGAAGTTAAGTTATGGAACAAGCAAGGGAAAAAATAAAAATATTTCAAAATCTTGAAAAATTGGGGCGGGCGGGGACGTAAAACACATAATTTATTTTACTTGGTCTAAGATAAAACAAAGCATTCAATATGGAAAGTTTGTATTGCTGCATCCATTCAAAACCTTAAAATCATTTTTTTTTTTTTATGTGAGAAAGATAAGATTTTAAGTCAAAATTCAGTTCACATATCACGTCTAACACTTGGGATATAAAGCTGATCTGCTATCTAAATGGTTGAGATTTGCTGGCATTTGGTACAATTTTTTTCCAGACAACAACTAATAAATCCATGAAAAATGACTCTGCTTGTCACTATTTTGATTTCACTTTTTTTATGTCAAAAACCTGTTTTGGCCAAAAATAGCAGCAAAAAATGTCATAAAATTGACAAAATTTGAGCTAGAATGTTCATACTTCAGCTTAAATTGCCTATATTTGACATTTATGATGAAAAAAGTTTCAATCTCCTTTGGTACTAGAGAAAAATTTCCAAAGAAACTACTTGCATTTTGTACTATATAATGGCTCAATCTTCATACTTCTTGATAAAAAATAAAGGAGAAAAGATTAAGGTGTGCTATCTAGGACTTCTTAAAATTTGTACTCTTATGCACATTTGTAAACATATGACAGTTTGTTTCTTAGTTTGAAAAAATGACCCACAGGTTGACAAAAAATTGGCAATTACTGTGAAGCGGGCCATTTGGCATCAGATGCAAGTTGAACAAGACAACCAGGTGGTCGATCACTAATACTAGATGAAAATGTAGTGCTAATGTTACTTTTTTGGACGGACAAAAGTTCCAAAAAGTCTACGTCCAACTAGAGTAACATTAGCAATAATGTTATCATGGGTAGAGAGAATAAAATGCAGATTTAGGTGTTTGATATAAAAAATACATGCTAATACTTCACAATAATGTTTTGCAATTCACATTTTTCTTTGAATAAATATTATCCATGCCAAAAGTTAAGTGCTAATGTAACCTTTTATTGGACAGACCAATTTGGGTATGCATTGTCTGTCCAATAAATAGTAACGCTAGCAATACATTTTCATCTAGAACACTGTGTGGAACGTACGCTTTAGTTTGAAAATCCGAAAAAAATTATAAGGGTACGTTTTAAGTCACTTACGTATAATGAGTGTTTTCGTAAAAAGTGTACATCAAAATAAAAATGCGTGCAATTTTATTATCGTCAACTATGATTTTGCGACTGCCATCACACACCGACACAGCCATCACAAAACCGTACTCTTTTAACCTTAACTCCCAAACTATCTAAGTCTGAATACGTCATACAAAATTGTCCCGTTTCCCCTGGGATTTGAATCCTTGACCTCTCGCACCCCGTTCCAATGTCCAGCTATGGCAAGCCACCGAGTATGGCCTACCATGGCAGCACTTTCGTGCCCATCTGTATCCCCGGTCTATGACGTATTTGGACTTACACAAATTTCTTGAATTTTGCTTGTTGGATTTTGTTGGACTGTGACGCGTTAGGGTTAAAGTAATTATATATGTTTAGAACAAAGAAAATTTCATTTTGGTCAGAATTATTAGTGAAATCAACCTAAGAATCCGTCTTAAATTGTCTGTTAAAATGACAAAGTGGCCGATGGCTGTTGAATTCTGCAACCAATACACAGTTGACTAGCAAAAACGTGGTGCTCAAACTTGGATATATTATGCAATTTCGCTATAAATGAAATAGATTTTCAGAAACAAACATATTTTTACATAAAGGGAGTGAATATATTTCTTAAAAATGGCTTATTTCTAGCTGAAATGAGAAGCAAATATTACGATTTTGTTGTTTACATTGAATGGAGATTCCTTCTCTATGAGGAGCACCATATTCCAAAATGACATTCTTTACATATTTTAGTTAGAACTATTTATTCATTTGTTCATATAATTCATTGTTTATTAATTAATCTATTTATTTATTTATTAAGTTATTTATTTATCAAGTAATTCATTTATTTATCTATTTATTTATTTATTTATCTATTTATATAAGTGACCCCTGGTTTTGAGGTCCTCATTTCAAAGCCTGAATAAATAAAAAGTGTGTGCCAACGTAAATTCGAAAGGGCGCAAAGCTAAAAAGGGTATCATTTTAACTTTTTTCATAAAAAGGGTGCACAAGTAAAAAGGGTACAATTTAAGGGTGCTACTCCAGACTCATTCCACACAGTGTAGAAACACTTTTCACAATACTTTTTAAATTTTACAACACTATTTATATTGTCTGTATATAACATGCTATTAGGCCAAAGAAAAAAAATAGTCTGTCTCAGCTTCCCGCACGCATAGCTTTTAAAAATCCAAATTTAGCGCATTTCTTTTTAGGTTTTTGAGAGATTTTCAGTGTTTTTTTCATCTTTTTTTCTACTACTGGAAAAAAAAGTTAAATAAACGGCCGCGAAGGGCCCCGAAAAAAAAATAATGGCCGAAAAATGCAATAAAAAAAAAATTAGGGGGTATTTATGCATCCGCATAGCCCTTTTTTACTAAAAAAAAAAACACACACACAAAAAATGCATAGCGCTTAGGGTTTTGACCTTAAGTAAGCTGAAACAGAGTTCTTTTTGGGGGAGCCTTATAAATCAACTAACTCAAATTGTATATTCTTACCAATGAAATGATAAAACCCCCGGGAACTCATGGTCTCTTTACTGTGAAACATGCCGTATGATGCCTGCCGTGGTCCCTCCAAGGCTTATTTTAAAATCATATAAAATTTAAAATCACTGCCTATTTAGACTGACTTGTCA
>JXSR01S030757.1:83223-94529 GCA_000969725.1 Ophiothrix spiculata | reverse complement strand
ATTCAACCAGCCAGCTATATTTCACTAAGAACTGATCACCAATTCAAATATATGAACAATATCACACCATCAATGGACGCCTACAAATACGCCTTCTATCCAAGAGCCATTGCCATTTGGAATCGTCTACCTAAGTCAGCTGTGCTTCACATCACGCCATCTACCAAGCATTTTCAACAATATGCAGTACCAGCCATCTTGGAAATGACTCCCCTGCATGGCTGCCACATCCTCTAGAACTCTCATCATTTTGTATATATTGCACCGTTTTGTTATTTGATTTTGGAGCGAGCACCCTAAGTTTCGTCGTCGGGCTGATGACGTCAATTCTGCACAGTAAAGTAAGTCTCCCAGTATAGCAAGAAGTAATGCTGCAAAGGGAAAACCACACCAAGTACCAAGTACCAAGGTCAATGGAGCTGGAAGTCACCTTCTTGTGAGAAGGTGAAGTAGGCACTAATAATCATGATAATCATATTTCTATATTATGATTTGGACTTTGAATTTGAAGTCGAATAACGATATAGATCTAGCATGAAAATAAGTTACAATTTACAAAGCAGCTGTTAAATCACACGTACTATACAAACATGTCACATAAGGTTGCAAGCAAGGATCTGCTAAGAAAATGTGTGGAGAGATTTCTGAGAGTTGATTTTTTTTACCTTGAAAACTGAAGAATCAATATCTTAAAGAAGTAGATTTGATCAAATATTGTTTTGAATAATAACAGCCTAAAATGATGGAATGTGACTATCTAAACTTAAAAAGTGTTTTCAAGTATATTTTGTCACAAAACTTGTTTTGCCACCGGAAAATGGATAAAGAGCCTATGCATTCTTTCCTATAAATGCATGTAGAATTAAATTCAGGATGTTGAATTTAATTCAACAAATGGTTAAAACAGAAAAAGTAATAAATCGTTTGCCAATAAGCTAAACAAACTAAAGGTCATTGGGGACAGGGGGCGCTTCTTTTTAACACTTTTAACTAACATGCATTAACTTTTTATCCATTAAATTGATCTGCCAGTTGCTACACCCTTCAACAAAGATATGGTGCCAACCCTGGGAAAGATAATACCCCTTCAAATAGCATGAAAGGAATTTGGCCTAAAAAAATTGTTTGATTGGCGTAACCCGGCCGACCCTATTTTTACCACCGACCCTAAATATTTTTATTTTTTCGAGCATGGTAAAAAACCATGATGGGAATCGATTCATGAGGGCCCGAGATATGGCTTGCAGGACATTCAAAATGACAAATAAAAGACGTGTTACAGAAAAAGTGAAGATGTTTTATTACATGTGTCATATATTTTGTGTTCTTTATATGTACCTACCTACCCTATTTGTTTTTTCTATGTTACGCCAATCAAACAATTATTTTTTTAGGCCTTATGCTGCAGTTTTCAAAACTGTCAGGGAGGAGACAGATTTGGGATCATGGTATCAGAATGGTCTTTTTTATTGATTTTTAATAGTGCCTACTTAATTCTAAATTAGAACCCTCTATAATAGCTCTCTAACAGGCAATTTTGAACTTTTTGTAAGATGAACACAAAAACAGATATTTACTTAAAACTTTACAAATATTCATCAAATTTCATTTGAACAAAAACGCCATAGCTTGTTTCCTAACTCAGACCATTAACATTTTGAACACAGATATTTTTGTTGACTTTCTCATAGCTAGTAGTACTTACAAGGCGGCTACCGGCCATCTTGTTCTACTTTAGAAAAATTCTTTCTTTCCTTCTGGCAACATTTTGATGTCCCATATCTCTGGCATACAATGACCGATTTTGACCAAACTTAGGTGAAGGGACCAGGGTGACCACCAAAACATGTCACACAACCTTGACCTCTATTTGACATTTGAACTTGATACAGGGGCCAAAATGTGATTTTGTTCGTTTTGACATGTAACTCAGCTATGATTTAACGGATCTCAACAAAACTTGGTCAGGAGGACCAGTGACATTGCCTGGATACATCACATGACTTTGACTTGCATTTGACCTGTGACCTTGATGCAGGGGCCAAAAATGTGTATTTCTTACAAAGCCTTCTCCGGCAAATAAAATGTGACGATGACAGCTTTTGGTCATGTGACTTGACTTTGGTCAGTGCATAAAAGTTATGCTCAGTTAAGAGATTAAAGGTCATTAAAGGTTACTTTCGGGAAATAATATGATAATATCCCCAACAATCATGTGGGGGGAGGAAAGACAGACTGACCGTGCAATAAGGTTGAACTTCTCATGGCCAATTTTGTAAAGAATGTGAACTTTTTTCTAGGTCAGTTGTGAAGGTAGTCTTTGCTCAGGGCCAGGTTTAAAAAACACACCATCTACTCACTGAAAACTAGCATGCACACTAGGTACACCACCCACAATCAAAGTATACAGCAGTTGAAACCTGATTCAATCAATCAATCAATGATACAAGTACTTACATAACATGCATACCCCATGAAGGAGTCTGAACTAGAAAATTAGTTCAGACTCCTTCAGAGTCTTCAGAATTTTCAACTACCATTTGTCATTTCTAGACTGGTTCATGAGTATTTTGATCGTTGGTGGTGTGTATGCAAGTTTTTAGTGAGTGAATGGTGTGTTTCTTTTAAAAATGGCATGCAGGACAGACCAGATAAATTGATACTGACAGCCTTACAGTTTGTTTTATTGCAAAGGGAATTGATATATAAATGCTAATTTTTTTATGATGGTACAGTGTTTCCGCTAAGGCCGTATGGCGTACCATTGGTGCAGAAGCAGTGAAAATTGGCGCAACAGCTTCTGAAAATATGTGAGAAAGATATTTTTCTAGCTTTATTGAGCTAAGTTTCAGCCATAGCTAATGATGGTTTGCATTCATAATTTTATGTATGTCATGATTAATATTTTTTATTCTGATGGGTTCAATCGTATCATTTTATCATCATAATGAAACATCTTGTCCTCTCCTTCTTCTCTGTGGCCAACGCATTGTGGATAGAGAGGACAGTATGCACTCATTCGTTTATGTTTTATTATGATATTTGTAGTCTGGGACTTGACAGGCTTTATGCTTACTTCTCAGTTCTCCTCCACATTGTTGTACTTACAGTTAAATAATGTGTAGTATATTTTATACGTGTAGATGTGTTTAATCCGTAACTTTGCATTTGTGGAAGAAATAAATCTTATGTCTTATGATTTCGGTGCAAGCACCTTTTCAACTTTGTTAAAATTGCTCGAACTGGCGCAAGTTCAAAAACCTTAGCAGAAACACTGGTACTGGGTATTTGCCACAGGCTATTTAAACTACAGTGGAACCTCTTTAATGGGAAATATGTAGGGCCACACATTTAAGTTTGTGTTATCCATTATTAATTACATACAAATTCAGTGCCAGGGACCTGAAAATATAGTTTGTGTTATCAGAGTTTTGGGGTTAATTAAGAGACTTTGTGTTAAAGAGGTTCCACTGTAGATGAGAATATAATAACCAGCAGTTTTCTGGAACATTGAAATTGTATAATAGTTAATACTGGTTCTTTTAATTTAGACTGTTGCTGTGTTATATCACAACTCTGTTCATTTTGTATTTCATTTATTATTGTAGGTGAATGCAAGAATTTCAAAGAAGTGTTCATGGATTGTCTGAGAAACAACAAAGGTCGCCATTATCAGTGCCGTGTGGAGGCCAAGGAGTACCTTGAATGCAGAATGGACAAGTAAGGGCAATCCTCCAACAATGATATACAAATGATGAATGTTTATGAGTGCAATGGTACAAATATTTAATGAGGTGAAAGATCAAATGCTCCATTCAAACGAGGTGAAGCCGAGTTGAATGGGGCATTTGATCTTCCACCGAATGAAATATTTGTTCCATTGACACGAATAAGAAACATTCATTATTTGTTTTATATGACAGCTAAATAAATCTTTGTATTAAAACAAAAACAAACCAAGACAACATCAATGGTACTGTACATGCTGTTTTTAATACAACGACGTGTCTTATGCTGCACCTGCGGACTGTGCAAGCGTACACAATTTAAAATTACGCCCAAGACTGATGTTGCGTCTTACCAAAAAAGTAAGATGCAACATCAACGCAACAGTGTCCAACATTAGAAGGGTCCATGTGTTGAGTCAAATGAAACTTGGTTTATCTATCACAAAATATTCTCATTCTTTAATTACAAATATTAAGAATTTCATTTACCTCTTTTCCAGTCATTGTTTATATAAAAAACAACATTGAGAGAAAATTTCTGGTACATTTTGCAGCAGCTATCACTACATAGCTATCTACAACATCACTGGAGAAATTTTGTTTTAGTGCATGTTGTTGCTGTGTGAAACAGCCTGACACTAAACAATTATAATCAATTAATTACGCTCTGCCAATACTTGTTTGAGCAAGTTCCTAAATATATGCAAAATAGTGAAAAATAACCATGTGACAAACTATAGTGGAATCTCGTTAACACAAAATCACTGGGGCCAAAGAGTTTAGTTTGGGTTATCAGGATTTTGTGTTATCCAACTGATTTCACGTAGGAAATCAATACTTGGGACCCAACAAAATTGTTGTGTTAACAGATTTTGTGTTACGAGGTTCCACTGTATAATGGGTTTGGTTCAACACAACAGACTAAAGCAGGACAGGGGTTCTAGATTAAATTTGTTGGCAGGCCATTAAGGACAAACGTCAGTTCAAAAATGCATCTTGGAGGGCCAATTTAAGATCTTTTTCAATGCTTTTCCTATATACTTCTGTATTCCAGAGGCAATCGAAGGGCCAAATAAAAGTAGTTCGCGGTCCGCTATTTGAGAAGGCCTGGACTTAAGTGTAGGCTAGTTTTTTTTTTAAATTATCTATAGGTAGATCATTATGTGAACCCTGGAATGTTAACACAAGAAGTAATTTTTCATGGACTCGTGTCACTTATAAATACAACAATATTTATAAGATTCTCTCACGAGAAAAACTACCCCAGCATATTTTCAATTGAAACCACCTGCTATCTGACCAATTTCAGATATCCCAAAGTGTTAGGCTAATTGTTTGTCAATTATTCAAATCAAAAGTTGAATATGCTGATGGAAAATAGTCGCAATTTAATAAGTGCTGGTTAAAAAATGCAACGGTCAATGTTTTTAAAAATTTGTAAGAAGGGTGACAGTTGCTTTAATACCCTTTGGTGCAGACAGCTTAATTGCCCTAGCTATCAATTTTGTTTACTTTAGGTCCCATCCAGAATTTTAGGGTTAGGGTTTAGTGTTAGGGTTAGGTTAAATTTAGGGTTAGGGTTAGTTTAAGGGTTAGGGTATAGTTTTTGATGGGACCTAAAGTATACTTTATCCAATGAATGGTTCACTTCTACAATGCTTCATGGAGCGATATAAAATTGCTGCATCAAGTGATACAGCGGGTGCACTTGATTGAGCATTTAGTCCGAACTGAAATCATGTTGAAGTGTATCTTTTAATGATTTCTTTATCTTGTTTCCATTTCTTCTACAGAGATTTGATGTCCAAAGAGCCACTCAGTAAACTAGGATTCAAAGATTTAGAAAATAAAGATTCAGTCCAGAAGACATGACATACAGAACTTGGCTAGACATTGCTTCCATTACAAGGTTGGACCTTATGCTTCGTAATCTGACGATAATCTCCAATTGTCAGGAAAAACTCTGCATCTGGTCTGATATGATGCTACACTATTTGTTAAATAGGCCTTTAAAAAAGTTGTTGACTTGCCCTTTAATGGTGAAATTGATGGTCGGTCGGTCGGTCTGATCTTTTTTTTCTTGAAAATGGACACCAAAAAACTGAACAAAATAGTTTATATAAATATTTTCATCGTTTTGTGCTTTAATTATTCAAGATATATGCTTGTTCCATGCAAATATATAACATTCTGTGAATATTGTTGTAAATTTAACCCAAATATCATGATATTTTTACCAAATGCACTGTTGAGTTAGGCAAAAGTTCACCAATAAATAAATAAAACGACCCCAAATTTTGGATCGGTCGCAAAAAGTGCAAGTCAAAATTTTTTTTAGGCCTTATCAGCTGAGCAAAGATATTTTTATTTAGTTGATACCAGGATATGATTAGAAACTAAATCTGGTATCATGATCTACAGCCTGCATAGACTATTATATCACAGGCGATTATTATTAAAAGGAAATGTGTGTGTTGAATGCTTTTCTTGAGAGTGTATTAAAATGAGGGCTCCCTTTCAGCTTTCAAGTGATTGAATATGGACTTTCTGTTTGGATGTTATCCCAAGGAGGATGAATATAGAAGATGACACTTCGATAAAACATTGGCTCCAATTTGTTTTTTTATTTCTGCGTCCCAGATTTTATAGAGGGCAGTATGATATTGAAATTTGCGGTGGTTGTCGATGCTCTTAATTTATTTTTTTCCAATTTAATTTTAAGATTATTTTTATTTCATGAATATGTAGACATCAATTTAATTTAAAAATTCCTTCGCAAACATTATGGCCTTGCCGGGATTTGAACCCACATCAATTATTATTCTCTCGGACGAAATTACAACAGCGCTACCGACTGCGCCACTGAGGCAGTTGCTATTAAAGGGTTGAATAATTACTTTTATACGTACATTGATTTTGTGCACCATTAAATATTCGGTAATACTACCATCACAAAAATCTGGAACGTTTTTGTTCATTGAACCGTGGCGCCAGTTTAGAGCCATGGTTTTCGATGGTTTCTTTAATCATTCGTTTGTCTCGCATCAAAATCACATAAAGTAATGGAGCTGTAAAATGTCTGGAATGAAGTGTCAGGGGCCTGGTTATCCTTTCACCATTTCTCCAGTCAAAGTGCAGGTTTAGCTGTAAACCAGTGGTCTGATTATTAAGGTGTATCAATATGAATATACATGGAAATTGGTAATGCACCTGTTTGGTTCATAGTATGTATGGTGTTACTATCTTGCCTAATTCAAGTCATGTTTTGGGGAGCAAATCAATCTGAAGTCAATAGATAGTCCAGTTACAGCTCAGGGATTACCGGTATGCTCAATTATAAAATCAGTACACAAAGATTGTCGTATGAAGAAAATTATTGTTAATCTGACATTCACTTAATAACATACAATACACCATGGATAGAGTAGTCTGTTTGGTCTATGAAATATGCAGTCAATATGTGCCCCGTCATATCGAAAGCTACATTAAGCGTCCCAAAATGAAAATTGATTTATTGGTCTCCTCTGAAAGATTATATTTTCAGCTTTAAAATGACACCTTGCCTTTGGTTATTGGATGTTCGGTTGCAAAGTTACATCCAAATTGGTAACAGGCATCGGGCTGATTCAGAAAACTATAGTTCTGAGAAAATCAAGTTTAAAGTTTCTGTACTGGAAAAACTTGAATGGGGAAAGGATTTTTATCTCGGTTTTTAACATTTGTCTTATGTTTTCGATGTTGGAACCTGATTAATATGAAAGAGTACACTTCAAATGTAACGCTTTCAGATGAAATCAGAAATTCGACCTTGGATGTGATTTTTGACTATGTTCAGCTTCAATGGCCTATGCCGACCTTAAGGTACCTTTAAAAAAAATAAAATAAATTGAAGGTGATTTATAGTGCACTACGCCTCCCCTGACTTGTAATTCCACGCGGCCTCAGTACACTTTACAGAGCATATACAAATTTGTTCTAATCATTGGGTTAAATCACTACCTGGACTCCCTGGGGCCAAAGGGCTTACTGCGGCCTACATTAATTGGCGCAACCCTAGCTTGAGTAATTCACACCCTCATAGAATATACAGTTTTCGCACACTCAGCTCCAGCTGGACTCGAACGCGAAACGATCAATACAGTTCATGATTAACGTGTTTAGCAGTCCGAGAACTAACCGACTGAGCTAACGAGAACTTTAGATATGACGGGACACATATTTCCTATTGAAAGAAGCAGATCGACACAACTCACCATCAAGGAAGTAAAAAGATATTGCTGAAGTAAAACAAAATGCTTTTTTTAGCTTATTGTCATGTTTTCTCAGTGGCAGATGGATAAATTGACTGATTGAATGTTGTAATATGATCATTTGTATTTGATTATATTGCTCACTTGTTAATTTCTGTACATTATGCATATTCATGGTTTTTATAATTATTGGTGCAGTAACCCAGGAGACATCGGGCAATTATTTTTCCACTGTAGTGTTAGTACAGGGTGTCCCAGAAAAAAAAAAAACTTAAAATCTTTGCTTGTAATTTTCTTGGATTTAACAGACAGTCAGAAAGTATATAAAGGTCGCATTTTACAGCCCATGAAATGAACTTTCAGAAACCATTTGTTTCATTTTAATCGGTAGTGTACAACAAAAGTTATGTTTTATCAAATATTTGGGTGGATTTTTGTCTGGTCCAATTTCATGATTATTGACCATAAAGTAGGGGGTGTTTCTGAATGGAATAAAATGGGTCACCTTGAAAAATTTATTGTATCTGTCTTATTTTTACATCAAATTTGTTCAGCAAAGATAAAAGAGAGCATGCACATAACAAAATAGTAAACATTGTTGGGTGAGCAGATCAATGACAATAGTCAATAAAACTTCAAGGGGAACTTACAAAATTGTGAAATTGGACCAGAAAATTTTACACCCAAATATTTGACAAAGCATTAACTTTTGTTGTACACTACCGATTGGATTGAAATGAAACAAACGGTATCTAAAAGTTCAACCCATGGGCTATAGAATGCAACCTCTACATAATTTCCAACTATTTGTTAAACCCAAGAAAATCAATACAGCAAAGATTGTAGTTTTTTCTGGGACACCCTGTACCTGCCTGTCGACCAGTGCGGTTGATTTTGCCATCAGGCAGTTAAAATTAGGCTTTTTGAAAAGTTACCCACCCAACTGTCTTATGCAATAAATACCATGTTATTATTTATATCAGGCTTTTGTACAATAATATAAAACTGTGTATTGTAGTTATACATTTTATACAAAAGTGCCAGGATGCATACAATTTTCTAAAAATTATTGTACACATCCGGGCACCTTTCCAAGAATATTTTTAGCTGCTCTGAGCTGAAGGTAGGAAAATGATTTTTTATGGCAATCAATTATTTTCAAAAGCCTGATATAAATAATAATAATAGTATTGAATGGCTCAGTTATTTTCAGGTGATACAAGACAATATTTTCAGGTGATACAAGAAAATATTGTACTCGCTAAAATACAACTGTTCTTGATTTTAATAACCTACTGGTGAATTTTTAAGAAGCAATTCATGATCCACAGCCTCATCCCCAATGTCACCTGTATCAAAATTAGCTAAAATTCTGCTTTTTAGCTAATGAAAATCCTTGACTGGTTTGCTAAAAATTTCGAAGTTTTTTTGCAAATGTGAATGCATTTTTTAGATAAGTGACAAAATATGTAATTATCTAAATAATGCCGAGGCTCGATAGTAATTACAACACAGTAGCTTATATATATATGCATATTGTTCAGAGAATCAAGTGAAATTTTCAGCATGCATAAATGTTGCACTCAAAGTATAAGCATTGAAAGCTCATAAAAGATACTACGAAGACCAGCGGCCACTTACAACTCAACTTGGGTGACTGCATTTCTAAGACCTAAGACCCAAAAACTAAGACCCTCTCTCAAATTTCTAGTATATTGATTTCACACACAAAAATTGGTTCTGGTCTTTGTATTTCACGTGTAGAGTCAAACTACTAACCTTAGACCCCCAAACACCATCAACACTAGGGTATAGGTCTGAGAAATGCAGTCCAATTATTTTTGCATGAAATCAATATACTAGAAATTTGAGAGAGGGTCTTAGAAATGCAGTCACCCAGGGAAAAACTAAGACCCTAGTGTAAATGGTGTCAAGTTCAAATTTTTGGGGGTAGGGGTGTTCCAAGGTTAGTAGTTCAACTCTACATGCCAACTACAAAGAGAAGAACCAATTATTTTTGCATGAAATCAGTATACTAGAAATTTGAGAGAGAGTCTTAGTTTTTGGGTCTTAGGTCTTAGAAATACAGTCACCCAGGGAAAAACTAAGACCCTAGTGTTGATGATGTTTGGGGGTCTGAGGTTAGTAGTTCGACTCTACACGTGAAATACAAAGACAAGAACCAATTCTTTCCGTGTGAAATTAATATACTAGAAATTTCAGAGAGGGTCTTAGTTTTTGGGTTTAAGGTCTTAGAAATGCAGTCACCCACTCAACTTCAAATGTTTGCTTGTTTGTTTTTTATTCTTCAAAATTGCCAGCATACGATACAAAAGTTACAAAAGACAAGTAGGCCCTCTATAACTATACAAAAACAGGATGAAACAGCATATACCAAAATGTACTAACAATGTGAGCAAGCTTATTTCCAATGGGGTCCCAACAAAAGCAGTGGAAATGGAGGCAGCACAAAAAGATAAGTACAAATTGACATAACAATGGAACCTATGGAAATAAGCTAAACGATCATTGAATAGGTTCATCAGGATTTTCGGTATCAAATTCTTTCAAAGTTCTTTGCAAAAATCCACGTACTATTTTTGTGAAGTGATGTTTCGCCTACTGACTGTAGGCTTTTATCAAACTGTACTGGCAGCTGATCCCAGGTGTGGACGCCATCAGGATCAACATCATGAACGAGGATGAGGGGGCCTATCAACTTGGTCACCCATACAACCAGTTGAGAAAGCTTACTGTCAGTAGGCGAAACGTCACTTCACAGAAATAGTAAGTTCATTTTTTGCAAAGAACTTTGAAAGAAAAGGAAGAAGAAAAATGATGTACAATTTTACTCTTGGCCCTCACTTGACTTCATAACCCAGCAGCTGAAAAACATTTCCAACAAAGTTTGTTGAAAGTCTAACTCAAATTTGCTTTTTTAAAATATTGGACTAGTCTACTCTTTAGAATGTAGAAACACATGTACAGAATTTTGATTAAAAAAAGGCAAGATTTCCTAATATTTTTTAAATTATGGTCAAAATCAAAAATTTGAAATAAAAGATCAAAGACATTTGTTTCTAAAAACAATAAAATAGTTCGAAATTGTACCAAGGCAAAGTTGATTAGCTTTTCCAGAAAAAAAGGGTTGAAACAATGGTTTGGGGCCCTTTTGGATATAATCTGATATCACCATCATATTCAGCATTTTACTCTGTTTTAAGAATTGTTTATACGGATTTAATTATCAGCTGCTGAGTTTACCTGTATACATGGGCGTCATTTCAGGGGGGACACGTCTCCCCCCCCCCCATGATTTTGTGTGTCC
>JXSR01S030757.1:37231-47588 GCA_000969725.1 Ophiothrix spiculata | reverse complement strand
AAAAAAAAAAGTTGTGGCGTTAAAGTTTTGATAACTTTATTCTTGGACAAACGCTGAAACTTTTGAAGTTTGATTTGACACAGAAGCTTTTCACTTTTGAGAACTTTGTTAATGGTCAAATATAGAGACTTAGCGAGATTAGAATTGAAATAAAAAAAATCGGCATAACTTTTTCTAAACAAGGAAGCTACAAGCAGAGAAAAACAACAAAATACAAAAGAATTGAAAAAAAGTATTAGTTTTTAAAAACAAGGAGGCTAAACAGAGAAAAACAATAAAATATATAAGAAGACAAAGAAACTTAACAGGAATAAAAACACTATAAAATAAAATGGTTTTCTGTTAACAAAGAAGCTAAACGAAAAAAACAAAAAAAAACATAAGAATTAAAAAAAATTGTTTCCTTTTTCTTATACATAAAAAGATTGAAAAAATCTGTTTCACTTTTTCTGAGTAGAAAAGATAAACACAGGAACATAAGAATAAATACGGTACACTAAAATTCAGCAGATTTAAAACAAAGTTGACATGTCTTTCTCTGAACAACAGAGAAAACAATAAAAACAATGAAATACATAAATGATATAAGAATTTTAAAGAATGATTTCTTTTCCCTGATTTGATAAAAGATATTCAGACATTTTCTCTTCCAAAAACGGTCATGCTTTAATTACAAGATATCTTATATAGGAGAAAATTCTAGAGGACGACGTTTTGGCACTTGAAATAAGATTCCCCCATTGGTGTAGTGTTTTGATTCGACCGAAATGACATATTAAAATCAAATTAATATCAAATTAAATTATTTAATATTTGGATGCAAAGGCATATATAAGTATATAGAATGATTATGACTTTCGGGAGAGAGTTAGCTATCACTGGGAAAGTGATACGTTTGGTATTTATAGAGTAATTGTTGCAGATTATGGAGTGATTATCTCCTGGACATCGCTTTGGAGGAAATTTGAAGAAATCAACTGCTTTTTGGATTTTATGATATTGAAGTTTTGATCTGTAAGTCGAGTTTCCCATTGTTAGGCTATTTGCAATTTGATTTGAGCTAGCTATTGGAGTACTCTGCCAGCTGCATATATTTGCTAGCAAAAGATACCTTTTGTGTAGAATTTTTGAAGACAGATTTGAAGTAAAATCTAAGAATTTATCGAGATTATTTGAAGTTTGGAATTGTGGACTATCTCGCTGACATTATTTTAATTTGACATCACTTCGGAAGTACATTGGAAGAGCTGCGGTTTTACGGACTTTTGGATTTTGTATACACAAAGGCCCACCAGGAAAACCGTTTTTACTCTTGTAGAGATTGATTATGTATGATTTAAAGTTAAGTTTGTTGTACAGTGTATTTCCTTTTGCTTTGTTTTTACTCAGGAAAAGGTTATTCACAATATTCTGACGTGTTAACGTTACACTGTAACAATCAACATTAAGTTTACAAAAAATATCAAAGGACTTTCCCCAGGGTGGTAATATCCGGATCATTAGTTTTATCGAAGACTACTCCAAGTTCATGAGTTTAATATGTTTTCAAATTTTGGGTCATATGGACAAGATAATGCACTGTTAAAATTTACTTAGAATGCTATGTTGATAACGTCTTGATTACATTGAACGATGGCAAACCATCAACCATACTTTTCGCAGAGAATTACCTCAATTTTGATAGCATTAAACTTCATAGTGTCAGTGTTGGATTCTTACAACACCATCGTTGCATCGCAAGAAGTGACAATCGATGCTTCCACCTCCGTGACAGAGGATTTGGGACCAGTCGTAACGATAACATGTGTGTTTCAATTTGCTACGTTTGATCATGTGGATTGGTATTTTACACCAGAGAACCAGCCTACCAAATTTACGCTTATCTTCCGCGGTACCACAGCCACGAATGCTAATCTTACAAGCAGGTACAATGCAATGGACGCTGGTCGCAGTTTCACAATCAAAAATGCGTTACAATCAGATAAAGGTCGCTATACATGTCGTGTGGTATTTGAGGATACGACCCATAAAGACAGTGGTGTTACAAAAGTTGAAGTTTTCTCTTATCTACCGGATCCTGAATTTCCAACATGCAATCTTGAGCCCCTCACTGGGCCTTTTACTGTTGGAAGTAATACTACCTTCACCTGCAATGCAAGTGATTCAAATCCCTCGGTGAATTTACAACTGGTACTTGAAAAAACAGATGCCTCAATTGAACCTCTGGATAATGGAAGTGAAGTCACAAGGCTAATTACCGCGGATGATAACAACGCAAAATTTGTTTGCATTATGTCAAGTGATACCTTTCCGACAGCCCCTGAACGCAGATGTTCATCTGGTCCTGTTTCCGTTGAATTTCCTATTTCCATAACAACAGATACCTCAGGATTTGCCACAATAAAGACAGCAATGATGCACAATCCAACATCCATTTCTTTGGGATCGGCAAATAATGGCGATAATCAAGGAGCGATAATCGGTGGCTCAATTAGTGGAGCTATCATAATCTTGGTCCTAGTATTTTTTTGCCGGATTTTGTGTAGGTCTATTATATCAAAGAATGACATTTCTTAAGACGGAAACATCAGATCCATCAATTGAAACAAAACAATTATCGAAACAAAATTCATGTTATCTTGAACCAATGAATCCTGTTGCATGTAATCAGTCCTCCATATCATACCAAAGCGATACTGACACCCTTAACCATGATTATGCCCTTTCGATTGACCCCGTGACAGTGGAAGAAATCCCCTCTGATGTTGCAAGAACATCTGATCGATCCACTGAAAGAATGAAAACGAACGATTTATTAAGGCCAAATGAAGGTTATGAGGAAATGGGACCTGTTGCATCAAATCAGCCTTACATCGATCGAATTTCGACAGATTGCTTGAACCATGATTATGCTTTATCGATTGACGCTGTCAGTCCCTCTGGTGTGGCCAGAGCATCTGATCGATCAACTGGAAGAACAACAGATTCCAGAAAACCAAGTGAAGGTTATGAGCAAATGGATCCTGTTGCATTAAATCGGCCAAACAGACAACCTTAACCATGAATGTACCTAGCTGAACTTTCTCGATTGATCATATCAGAGAGGAAGATGTTGCCTCTGATATGACCATACAGGATAGAAAATGATCATTAAATGTTGGTTGACCTGCATATATCCCATTGTTAATTATGAGCTATTATGAGACCGTGAATCTTCCAAGACAATATGGAAATGAAAGATAGTATTGATGATATCTCAATGTCACTTATTTCTACGTAATGGACAGAATTAAAGTGTAGAGAAATTTTATTGTTCTGGACAGAGTTTTATGACGTTGTCTAAAAAGAAGGCAACGAAAAAGGTGGAGTATCCAAAAAAAAGGTGATCATATAAAGAAGTATTTTATGTTAAGATTGTAGCTTTATGTTTGGCAGGAAGAAACAACTTCTTTATTTCTAAAATAACTCGGCTCTAGCAGCAACAAGAAGATGACAGCGAGCACATATTCCCCATTTCAAGTCGATTTGGTTTAAGCTCTCAGAAAATTTGAAAGTAAAACTTTTATTTAGTAAACAAGGAAATAAATCTGTGCATTTGAACCAGAAGGTCTATTTAAGGAAGTATCTGTGCACAAAGGTTTAAAACCATAAAATAATCAGAAACTACGAAAAATTGTTGAGAGCACATAGAATACAAGATGAGATGCCAGTTGATGAACAAAAGGATTGAAATAGGTTATACATGGAGTATTTTAAGGCTGGGATAAACATTCAACTAGCATAAACGATTTTTGAATACTAACTCTCAAACTAATTGCATAAACCATAAAAAAAATGCATATTTAGAAATGGATTTTTACCCTGAACATATTGGTGATATCGGTTTTTGACCAAAAATGTTGATTCTGGCAAAAAATGCAAAAAAAAAAAAACCACACACAAAAACAACAACCCAACATTTTTTTGGCCCAAACATTTCTGGAAAGCCTAATAAAATTTTTATCTATGAAATGTTGAACTCTTTTGCTTTTTTGAATTTGGAAACAAATGTCTAAGGAGGGTTTGCTCAAATTTTTGATTTCCAGAAATTTTTGGGCAAAATATACTTTTTTTTGGGGGGGGGGCATATTTTGTTCAAAAACTGATATCATCGTCATGTTCAGGGTAAAAATCCATTTCTAAAAATGTATACTTGTATTCAGTTTATGCAAATAGTTTGAGAGTTAGAGTACAAAAACGGTTTAAGCCATTTGGAGATCTATCCCAGCCTTAAACCATACTTGTGACACAGACTATTTCTAGATCATTTGTAGATATTCACTGTTATTCAGGTGCAACAAAAATGTCAAGCAAGATTTGTAATGTACTCTACAAAGTAATAGCCAATTCTATACATCACATGATTTACATAGCATAAATAATTTATTGCATCATCAATCAGTTAAATATGATCAGACATGTCAGGAAGAAATCTTGATTATAAGTTGAAATTGCCTGTTAACAGAAAAATAAAACATTCTTACAGAAAGAAATAATTATTAGTATGGTATGGCTTAAAAGTAAATAATGGGAAGTATACTAAATAAATAATAATGTGGTTCTTATCAACAAAATTCAAACCTACAAATAATCAATAATATTCAAGTTTAAATTTGTCCATAATTTTACACTCATCTGAGGGATAATTTTACAAATCTCTAAACTAAAAACAGTTCCTTACATTTAGTAGATTTTAACGGATTTGTTGTCGATCAAGATTTAAACTGTTAATTCAACTGAACTTTTAGAACCACCACTATCTCAAAGAGGTGATCTGCTTAACACTGTTGACCCGTCATATCTAAAGGTACCTTAGGGGTCTCAAAATCAAAATTGATTTGTTGGTCTCATCTAATAGATTATACGAGGGGGTATAAAAAAGTTTTATAAACTTTACCCAATGGAAATGGCGCCAGGAGCGAAATTTTATTATGAAATACTTTAGGCATCTTTGGATAGGCAATGTGCAAATTTACACATTTCTTCCACTTTTAACTGTCTTTCTACAGACCATTATTGTGGGGATTCTCTGTATTGAAAAAAGCTGATTTTATATTTCAATGAAAATCAACATTTTTAGGTGGGTCATGTTTTTAAGCTATTTTGACATCATCCATGGACCAATTTCCATAATTTTGGTATCAATGCACAGAGGAAACTATATCCTTTACTATGGTGTCAAACAATTGAACTTTGGTGGTGCCAATAAGATTTTCTGGGCCTTGTAACCTTCAAATAAAGAGATTTAATTATGCCCCATCTCTCAATTTCCTCCATACAGCTTATATTTTAAGCGAGTAGGTATATGACATCAATCGCCACCTGTAAAGAAATTAAAAGTACTTATGATATAATTTCTGCACCATAATGTACATAAAGATGAGTGACTATTCTGACAAAATTTCATTGATATAGCTGAATCCCTTCTGGGTAAAGTTTAAAACTTTTTGATACCCCCTCGTATGTTAAGCTTTAAAATGACATCTTACTTTTGGTTATTGGATGTTCGATTGTAAAGTTACATCCAAATTAGTAAAAGGCATCAGGTTGATTCAGAAAACTATAGTTCTGAGAAAATCGAGTTTAAAGTTTTAACTGAGTAAAACTTGAATGGAGAGAGGATTTTTATCTTGGTTTTTAACACATTTTTCATATGTTTTGGATGTTGGAACTTATTGATAAAATACACTTTAAAGATAACGTTTATGATGAAATTAGAAATATCGACTTTGGATGTGATTTTTGATTATGAACACCTTCAATGGCCCGTATCTCGTAAGTTACTATGCCGGCCTGAAGGCACCTTTCAATATGACGTGTCACATTTTTGCAAATATGTGATGACTCACCCCGAAAAGGGGGACTTTGCGACAGAACACTTTTTGAGAAACTGAGGAAAATAGGCAGCAAAAATAAAGCAAATAATAAGAATTTCCAGCAGATTTTCTGTTGTATCATTTGATCGCATTGATCAATTACAACAAGTAAGGTGTCATTTTAAAGCTTAGAAAATACTGTAACAGATAAAATGAAAAAATCAAAATTGATATCATCTGCAAAGTCCCCCTTTTCAGGGTGAGCCATCACATATATACTTTCCACTGAACCTGTCCTTGTCATGAATATCATTTGACAAAAGGGGGCTCAGTGTGCCCCTTGGGTTGTACCACTGCATGGCTGTACATGTACTAGTCGGAAAGTTGTGTTTTGCAAAGGTCTATTGTAGATTGTAAAATACTTATATTTATGCAGATATAGCCTGTGGTGGTAAACCATCAATATAGCAAGTTGTATTTCAATGTATTTCCATGAGGAATACCTAAAAAATCCTGAAAAACTGAAACTGATCAATTCTGAACATAGACCTGAATGAAATAAATGAAATAAATGAATGTTTCCATTCCTAATGTAGCACTCTTTAAAGTTCAACAGGATTTTTAAAGAAAAAGACATATGCAAAGCACTCTATTGTTTATATACCAAAGCAGAGCTCTATAATAACATTATAATCTTTCAGCCTGTATCATTGTATCATGAGTACATACTCTATCCCCCTGAAAAAAAAAGAGGAACAAATCCCCCATTATGCAATTTGCATGAGGGCATTAGATAAGCATTCCAAGTTTCTTTTCTTATGAGAGGGCTGAGCGTAAAATTGAACTAACAAACACACAAACAAATGTGAGCCTATAGAAATGAATTAAAGAGCTACTTTTCAGCAGAATTCTGAGAAATGGTCCCTACAAACAGCTGAGATTATTCACTCAAGCCCAACCCAAGAATCACCCTGAGTGAGTTAATTGGAACAAATTAGTGAGAATTGACAATCTTGACAAATGTACAAATTGTTGACAGATACATAACACAGGGGTGTGAGAGCCAGGTGATAAAAAAAGCTGAAAATAGTGACAAAATGCTCAAAACAGGCTGAAAATGAAAGAAAAAGCTGAAATTGTGACTCTTTTGAAGGCATAAAAAAAAGCTGAAATCAGCTAAAAAACTGAACTCTCACACCCCTGATAACATAAAAGCATTTATCAGATAAACCTAGTATGCCATATGCACACAAACCTATAGGCAAAACAATAATTTATTGGACAATGCAAACAGAAATCCAGGGCACAGGGCCGCATTGTTTGTAAATGCAACCCATACCATGGATTTTTGTTTAAAGGTGTAGGTTCCTATTTTAGGCCGGGTATAATTTACTTTTAACTGATTGACCTTGACCTCTGAAATGCACTGTGAAAGGTTTCAACCTTAGCTCGAGTCTTGTTTTCTCTTGAGGGGCAAAAGAAAGTAAAACCCTGGGGATGAGGCCTTTATGTAAATACAAAAGAAATGGAAAACAGGTATACCAATTAATTTTACATTTTGTTCTGTATCTCCTAAACTATGAAGGATGTGGAGGTTAAATTTTGGATTCATAATTAGAAAAATATGGGATTTCATTTGGCATCAAAAAATATACTACTTTTGGTTGATCCCTGGCCGGGAATGAGGATATGATCGGAACCTACACCTTTAAATTGTCCAATAAATATTTATTTTGCCTACAGTATGCCATATGCACATACACGTAGGTTAAAAACTTGGCAAATCAAATATTCTTAAGATCATTATTGCACTTAAAGTTGCATACATGGTGTTATACATGGAAATATATACATTTATAAAAAACTGTGTTCTTAATAAATATATTCTAAGTTGCTTTGAAAGAAAATTTTGCACAAGCAAAATTAGTTAACCTACCTAGAAACCATAAGAAATGAGGAAACATGTGTAACTATTTAACATAATGTGCACATTTTGTTATCATTAAATAACCTTATTTCGGGGTATTTCCTGATTGTGTGGGCATGGCCATACAATCACAAGTTTTACACAGAGTGCTTACTTTGAGATACAAGTAAACTTTCTCAATAATTTCATTTGCTTCCTTAACTAACCTAGGCAGCAAACCCCCATATTTGTGGTTAAACTGCAATGAGAAATTATTTTAATGTGTCCTATATAGATGGGTTCTATCGAAAATACTGTCAGCACAGTGAAAACACTAATTAACATTTTAATTAGCACAAGAATACCATGGTCAAGTGGAATTATTTTTTACAAACATGACAACATCGGGGGAAAAAACTAATGCCTCTGAACAATACTCATTGGTTAAGAAATATTTATATTTTGCTAAAAAATATGATAAAATCAGAGGAGGGTGGCTGTGGCAACTATTACTGGTTGCCGTATGGTATCATAGCTGATCCCCGGCTGTGTCATGTCCTATACCGCCTCTGGCGTAAGCCTTTGGAAACATCGTGGAAAAATACAACTTCCGGGATTGTCAATAAAATTATTTTCATAATCGGTGAAAAATATGATAAAATCTATAAAAAGTGGGGTTCATGCGTGAACCCCAGCGGATTTGGAATAACATAATTATGTTTATCACTTTTGTAATTTTTTGACGAATGGTAAAAATATAATTTTTGTAATATTTTCTTCAATATGTGACCCAATAGAAATACATGTAAAACGTATCCTAAATTTGCGTTTTAGAAGTCCGTCGTCCCTAAATTTAGTAGCTTCTATTAATCATGTTCTGTGCTGCCTGTATAAAATCAATGAACCGAAATAGCCCAAATAAAAAAAAGAAGTTGTTTTGCTCACACAGGCCAAAAATTAGCACTGGATGGTGTGTATTTTTAATAATACAATAAGTGGTACAATGCAGCATATGTGGGCTATCTTCCACCTCTACTATATTAAGATCATTTAGGTATTAAATAAAAAAGTTAACACATTTTAAATCAAACTTGAAATAATAAAAAAATGTAAAGAAATGCAGGCAATTTGGATAATAATACCAAACCACCCAGATTATATTGATTTATTTGGCAAATAGAATTGAGCATTATTAATATTGAATCTTATTCAAGCATTCAACAAAAGTACAAGTGTCACATTGTGTTACATAAATAAACAGTTCCTTTTCCTTGTGCGCTGTGAAACTGGCAATTGCAACACTTTCAAAAATGTGGCATGAAATGAGTGGGGAAATGAGTCACATGCTGACAATTTTCAATTTTTAGTGTTTATCACAAACATGACAAAGTAATTGTGACCGTCCATCCCAAACCAGCCGTAAATTCCACCTCTTGTCATTTTCACTTTTTTAATATTTGAAAAAACCATGCTCTTATCAGAGATGCCACTCATTGGTGTTCAAAAAATCTGAAATACTTGGAAAGAATGTGAGAAACCAAAATTGCCTATACCTTTGTACACGAAACATCCCATAAAATAAATCTTGAGTTTAGGCTTAAACCAATTGAAAAATTCTGAATTCATAATTTATTCTGAAATGTGGCATCTCTGTCTAATACCAATCTGTTAATCCATCTCAATATTCATCCGGCAATTTTTGTTACATGAGGCAAGTCAAAATCCAACAAGAATCATTTCAAATCATAAACACCTAGAAAGGTATCAAAATGTGTGGATATACAAGCATTTATATATAAATATATCATTAAAACTTATTTAAGAATTATCAATTACAATTAAAAACGACCTTTCAAATGTTTTAAAAATAACATAACGAGTTAGAAAGGAGTATAAAGCAAAGAAATTGTAAAAATTAATTTTGGCAGAAAAACCTAAAATGACCATGGTGCTGAGCATGTGACCAGCTGCAGTGAACAAGCAACCCAACAACAGCATAAATTGATTATGGATGTGATCAAGAAATAAAGGGAAAGACCTAGATTTTCACCAGTTCTACACTCCCGGTCAAAAGTGTTTGCGCACAAAACCTTAACCTTTTTATAGTTCTAAAGAAATCACCAGGAATAGCATTTAGCGAATTTGAAAATATGACGTGCTAAACGTTCTGTATTCTTTCTTCTGCACATTCAAAAAACGGATTTTAAATATCTAACTGCGCATTTGTTTGAAAGCTCATAACCTGACAATGTTCTTTACGGTTACACGGTGATAATCACCAACGAGAATATAAAACTACACAGGTACATATCAATAACTGCATGTGCTGTATTTGTATGTGGTCCAGGAAATCAGCTACATATGACAACTATAAAAAACATAATAACTTGTTTTTTGCCCGTTTTTAAGCATGCGTAAACACTTTTGACCGGGAGTGTATTTTCATTATACGAATACAATCAAATACATAAAGAGATTTTGGCCTAAAATTATTCTCCTGGAAAAAGAAAAATGTTACCCTCACTCTTATTTTATTTAAACATTTCACAGCCACTAGTTTGGGATGATTTATTGTATAAAAATCCACTTATTTTTA